>MINK01171877.1:33305-56289 GCA_001735545.1 Phormia regina
ACTATAAAAATTATACATTTTGACCGACGCATTAAAAACATGTACTGAAAGGGTTAAATTTAACTTTTTGTTTAAAATATTTAAAATCATTTATGTTCCTACATATCGTGAAGTTTTTGTCTATGTTTATATTAGACGATTATTTTATTTAACGCGCCCATAATTTGAAAGGTTTTTTTTTTAATTATATTTACATTTTGTACATTTTTATATACATTTTTTTAAAACTCTTGTTTATTTGACAGCTTAACAAAAAAAATTTAAATTTAATTACATCATGACGTCATGGATTTAATGTTTTAATTGCTGTTTAATAAACGTTAATGCATTTTGTTTTTTATTAAAATATTTTATTGTCTAACTCTTTTAATAGAAATGAAAAATTGAGAGATTAAGAAATAGCTAATAAAAAAAATTGCTAATTAAAGTTTTAAGGTTTATAGATCCGGTTGTGGAATATGGTGTAAGTCACCTTTTTGCAAATAATGTAATAAACAAGAACCGTAAAAAATGTTGAAAGGTTTACAAAATTTCATTAAATCTGGAAAAATAAGTTAAAGATAAAAACTAAAAATTACATCAGGGTTTAACTAAATTTGTTTGAAAAATAAAATAAATATAATAAATGTAAAATTAAAGGAAAGCCGATCAAATGTTTGAACCTTTCCTTAGTACTCGTTTAAACACTTTTTACGAAAAAAAGTTGCCATAAAAATTTAAAACTTTTTCTAAGCATAGAGTCTTATATTTTTATATGTAATTCCTAAAACAAATATTAAAATCTTATAAACTTAATTAAAACTCTAAGAATTCTCCTTCAAATAACAACAACAATCCTTATAATTATATCCTTCACCACAGGTATAAAAGGTTCAAAATTTCTACAATATTTATCTAAGATCCTAAAAATTATAAATATTCTACACACAGAAAAAGAATTAGTTAGAAAATAGTTTCTAACATTAATATTTGATGAATATAACGATATATTGCAATATTAATTATAAATTAATTAGGATTAATTAAGTCTATTACATTTACATTATTTTCCACCTATAACTTAAGGACAACAGGAGAAGCAAAGAGAAGATACCAATGTTTCTGCAAGTTTTGGAAATCAATATCTCTAGAAATACTTTCAAGAATGTATCAATTTTAGTAGAGAAAACGTATGCGCCTTCAGCCAGAAGACGTCTATTAATATAATTAACGGTTTTTGTATTGTACATGATGTATGTATTTATGTTTTGAAAATTAAAAAAAATTATACATAAGTAAAAAAAATCTGTTATATATCTTCAATAGAATGAATTGATTCGGACAACCGAATTTTATATTGTATTTTTCATNNCAATTGAATTTTATTGGTCTCTATCATATTATTTATTTCAAGTAAACGAATTATTCGGTCTTTGCAACCGAATTTTTAGATAGTACGTGCAACCGTCCAAATTCGATTGGATAAAAATTCGGTTGCCACAATGAATCTGTTTTCTCTGTGTAGATATTTATTAATAGGGTAATCGATATTATGTTGGCCTGTCCGTCTGTCTGTTGAAATCACTTTATAGAAATCCCCAGTTATCGGATATATATATATTTTATACATCAAATTGTAGGTAATATTCCTACAATAGTAATATAGAAGAACGCCAATAAAAATTATTAAAATGTGTTAATAAATAACTAAGATATCGTCAAAAAACCAAAGATACTTCTAAAAATCGTATTTGTTGTTGTTATTTCCATTCATTTTTGCACAAAAATATCAAAACCATTTAAAAACTTGTTTTGCTGAATAAATAAAAAAAATCGGTTCATTAGTATCCGAAATATCGTTCAAAAGGCAAAAAACGACCAAGAGCTTCCAAAACAACATTTTCACCTCTTCAGCATATTTTGAACTTTTTTGGAAGTTCTTAATTATTATTTCCAAAAAAGGGAAAATAAATGCAATTTTTGGAAAAACGCTTAATAATTTCTAAAATAATTAAAAGCTAAAAACATTTTTATTAATAGGAATTTTTGTTAAAAAAAAAAATTTATAAACATAGTTTTAAGAAAAGTACTTCAAAAGAAGTGAACAATGAGTTAAAAAGAGAACTTCTGCAGCTCTTGTGAACCACTAAGTACTTCCTTCCAATAACAACACAATGTTAAATTCACGACTTTTTCAGCTTTTTTCAGTTCCTTTTCCATCTCAACGATGGTGAAAGGTATTAAAGATTCGGTCCAGCAGAATCTTTTTTCAATTTATTTTTTTCCTAACTTTAGTCAGGGAAAACTTCAAAGGAACTCCATAGTCTGTTATGGGATTAAATGGAAATTTTTTCAAACAACATTTTATATCCTTAGGCAAAACTTTATACGAATACATACATAACTACATATGTACATGTATGGACTTGTTTATATCCATACCAATATTAATGCTTGATAAACAAACAGCTGAATATTTTTGTTGCACTCTAGGTCCATGTATAGACACAACAATGTTGCATCTTTGTTTGCAAAACAACAACAGCAATAACTGCAACAGCAACAATAATAAATATAAAACTAACAATATCATACATAAAAAACTATTCATAAGATATCATTAAATATCTTTTTAAATAGAAATGAATACAATACAAACATTTATACATTTATACCTCCTCCTAGTTTAGAGGATCAGCACAGACCCACATCATCTCATACTCATACTTACAAATAAACAGACGTCCGCCGCAACACGTTCAAATGCGGTTAATGTACTTTAGTTTTCCATACAAGAATAAGATTTGTTGGAGGGCAGAAAGACAGACGGACAGACAAAATGCTGCTGCATTTGAATGCAGTCGCATAAAGTGTGTATATGAGGAGTAATGCAGTTGGTACTACTATGTATTAAGTAGGTATACTTTGGGATTTTGCTATTAATGGGCAGCTGGATGTTTTTGCTGCCCATTTTGTATTTTTTATATATTTTAAATAGGAAATACAAATCTGTGGGCAGCACAAAGATGTAAACTAGCAGGCAACAAGAAGAGAAACTTTTGAGGAAAAAAATGAAAACGAAATCACGTTTATGCAAAAAATAAGAAAATTAAAAATAAAAAAATAAACAAAAAGCGAAGATCTAAAATATTGATTGTATAAACAAAAAGATGCATTCATTGTATTTACAAAAAAATATTTAGGATTATCACAGTCTACATATAAATTTAAAATATTTGAAATTAATGTTTAAATTTTATATTTAAACATACTAATCGAACTTTCGAATAATGTTAATCTTAAATAGGGATGGTAAATGACTAAAAATATAGTTGTGTTTGTGATAGTTAAAAAAATGCCCATAAAGAAATTATGGGTATATTTTTTTATCTACTTTCGCTCTCTTCACACTTAAATTTATTAAGAATGAAGTAAAATATATAATAATTATTTATATAACTTAATTGGAAAATAATATAAATAAAAAATTGATTGTACTCTCAGCAATGTTTAAATGAAATCACATTATAGCACGTAAGCAAGCAGCAGCAGTGTGCTGACACTCAGTATGCACTGCTTGTTATGGTGTTGGATACATATGGTCTGCAAAAATTTGCAGTGCTGTTTTATTTAGCCCTGTTTCTAATTTTACTCCTCCGCTTTCATGCTGAGAGCGAGGCAAAGAGAATGAGCCGAAATGGGATACTCAAATACACAAGTGGAATTAAAGCATGATAACGGCAGCAATTTGTTATTTTGACAGTGGACACTGTTTCCAATGGTCAATGGTTGTAGTAAATTTTATTTAGATCGAAGTTGTCAAATCCGATTACTATCCGTTTTGTCAGGTAATAACTTTATAGCTTATTTTATTTATATATCATTACGATTTCAATTTTATATAATTTTTTTGAACATTTTTTTTATAAAGATTGTCATTCAGTTCATAAATTCTAAAATTTTCATCTAGAAATCCAAAAGCATATTTTCCTCCCCCAAAAGCTTGAGGTTTATCCGTGCCTGATATGTATAGATGTTCGTCTGTCTATCTGTTTGTTGAAATCGGTTTTTTGAAAGCCTCAGTTATCGTAGATATATGTTTTATGTATAAAATATTGGTTGATTTATAAATAGTTGAAATATCGCCAAAAAAACCGAAGATATCTCCAAAAGTTATTATTGTTGTCGGCTTTTCTAAGCTCCCATACAAGCTAGTGATTTCGTTCTAACAAGAAAAATTCTGATTTTTTTTTTTCAAAATTCAAAATAAATTACTGAACAAAATTGGTTAATTAGTATCTGAAATATCGACCAAAACGCATTACATTAGCTTCATTTTGTTATACAAAAAATGTATCTAAAATTTCGTGTTTTTAAAACAACTAAATCGATCCATATATAACAGAGTTATTTGCCATAGTTAATCCACTTATCTACCAAAATGCATTTTGAGACTTTTTGAAGCCCCAATATAAATTTATCACAAATATTTGTTTGAATTTATAAGACATTAAAAACCCATATATTTTCAAAACACCAGGAAGGTAATGAATTAAGAAACTAATATAATGGCACTTCACTACATACACATTAGTTCAAAAACTCATTATTTTAAGACGGTCATGTCATTGGAGGCAACTACTTTCTACATATAAATACTGGTAGGCATTTCAGAAAGTCATTACTTAGATGTCTTTATAAGAATTAATTACTTTGAAGTTATTCAATAACTCATTTATTTCAAAGTTTTACAGAAGTCATTATTAGCATAATCAATAGAAATTAGTATATCAATTTTATAATTTAAATGAAAAGAATTTCCAAAAATTCCACTTCAGTTAATTGATAACATATAAGGTTAAAAGTAAGTAATTACTAATGTACATTCATGTAATGCAGACAGTATGTTGTTATTATCATTGAAAAGTAACTGCATCCGTAACTACATGCCATTTCCAAGTTTTTACTGGGCCTTTACTTTTTTATCTGAACACTATGACAACCCTTATTAAAAAATAGTTTGTTTACTTTTAACATTGCATGTTGTTTATTACTATTATTTACATAGATTTTCGATTTCTTTACAACAAAAGTCAAGAAAATAAATCGAAGATGTTAATCGTATGTTTTCAGGGAATTTAAAACATGCAATGATGCAATTTTTCCACAATTTTATTTAAATATAAACATTTTTCTTCATTATGTTCTGGTTTCATTTTAAAGTTTGTTTTTGTTGTTAAATGTTTAACACATGCAAATATACTCTAAATAATAAAATAATAATAAAAGTATAAAAAACAACACTAACAACTAAAGTTCATTGTCCATGAGGTTCTATCTCCAGAGACTATTATATATATCTCCTTGTTAATTGTTGTAGAAAAGTTAATGAATTGTCATGTTCTTGTCAGTTAACAAGTTGAATGTTGAAAGTAGTAACATGTTGCAAGTAGTAACAAGTAAATAACTCATTACTGTGATGTTGTTTTTGAGAGTTAGGCATAACAAAACAAAGAAATTCATTCATTTATTCTTTCATTCGTTCGTTGGTTCGTTTAAAAATTCATTCATGGAGATAGCGTTATAATTTGTTTTATTCTTTGTTCATATGTATTTGTTTAATCCTTTAAAGCGACAATGAACAAATAAACAAAGGATATTGTTGTGGACTTTACAAAAATAAGTAGCTAAAGGGGGTGGAAGAGACTTTTTTCGAAAATTGTTTACAAACTTAATTAACTGCTAATATTTTGGAACAGTTTTACAAGCAGACATTAAAAAAATTAAAAAAAATGTTTAAAATATTTAATGAAACTTTCTCAAAGTTTCAATGATCGCTAGCAGAAGAAACAGTCAATGAATTCCAAACAAACAAAATCCTTATGGTAAAGGTATAATGTGTTCCAAGACCTATTAAAATCTGGAGCATTTGTATTTATTTATGAACTTTTCCATTAGAGTCATATCGTCCTAAATTTCATCTATACAATTTTTTAAGTTTCCTTTGTATACATTTACTTTTAATTTCCCCCCTTTAGCAAATATCCAATCTTGATAAAAATTATTTTATATTTGTTTCTTTATTCTCTAGAATGGAAAACTTTTCAAATCCTACCATTTTCTTTTGTTTTAATATTCCAAGTGTTGCAAGTGTGGCATCTTTATTGTAACATTTTTCCCAACATTTCCTTGATGTGTTGACAATTTCGACAGAATAAACAAAAATAAAAAAACTGAGTTTCTATGGTATCTTTTCATGTTAGTGAATCATTTAAATAGTTTTTCCTTTTAGGTTTTTTTTTAATAAATTCTTGTTTATGATGACGCATATTGTTGGGTGTATTTTATGATGTATGGAATATTATATTAGATTCATGTAACTGTCTAAGTATATGTCTAGTATCTGCGTCATCATCATATCAACTATAAAATTTTTTAATATATATTCAGATATTTGTAATAAAAAGGAAGGATATGAAAATAGAAAAACTTTAATGGAAAATGTTGATGACAATGATAAATAAAATGAGAAATATTTTTTTATTGGAAAATAAATCAACTAGTATAGGAAAAAGAAATTCTATTGGGTATTAAATTCATAGATTTTTAAGAAATTAAATAAATATGTATCAGGTTTTGGCCATAGGACCATTAAGTGTGACACCTCGTGTAAGAAAATTATTTAAAACGATACATATAAACCGGTATTTTCCTGCTGATCAAGATCGTACATAGGTATAGATTATGAGGTATTGGACTTCAAAAATAAAAATCTTTACATTTTCAAATAACTTGAAATAACGAGCTGAATCCACTCATACATAAATTCTACTGCACCTCTACTATAACTATAATCGGAAACTGGAGATTTCTTTCAAAATACTTTTTTTGTTCCGAACTGCAGAATTATTAGAATGGTCCAAAAGAAATCTTAACGTAAATACATTTAAAACAAAATCGGAGACTATTTAAGCAAGCTTTTCCGGACTGGGCTTTCGAGTATTTTCGTAAAAACAGAGGGGGTATTTTTAATTTTCTTATTTTATTACAAGTTTATTTATGACTATGCGAAATTTTATTTAAATATCTCCAACGGTTCACAAGTTACAGAATTATTTCCAAAACAAAAAACCGATTTGGGTCTGAAATGGTGTCAATTGGTTACCAACTAGGCACAAATTTAGTAAAATATTAAAGTTGCATTAAATTACACTGTCAAAAGACAATATGCCACTTTTTATACCCTGCGTCACTATAGATCTTTAGACTTCAGTTTTAAATTATATTAATTGACTCAGAATCATTTTCTGATTCGATTTAATGGTATCCGTCCTTCCGTCTAGTCAGCTAGACTGCTGCTTGCGCACATAAATCTTGAATAAAATATAAATCAAAATTTTATAGGTAATTTAAAAATGTTTAGTAAAATTTAGCATAAAGGATTATTTTGACCCAAGGACGAAACATATTAAGATTTATTAGGATCAGTTAATTATTTCACCTCGCCTTCATACAAATTTTCTCCCGTAATAGAAAAGATATTTGCAATATATAAAACTGTTTCAATAAAAAATAGTTTTATAAATTTAAAATTTCATGAAGAATAATATAATACTGATTCTCTTCCGAAAATCAGTATTATGTGCATAAGTCCCTTATATATAATTATTTATCATAACTCTCATATATGGGACCATTTTCAAAAATCACTCTAAAGGGCATGAATTCATATATATCAACGTAACATTCTGTGTTCGTATATTCTAATTCACATTCAGCAAAAGTATTGGTCCACAACTGATCATAGATCTAATATAAAATCACTCCCCGAATTTTTATTATATATAGTTCTACACAAACCAAATGATTTACAGAGGCATATAATAGCACAATTTTATAATGCCGGACAGTACAGCACTTACTTTTTTTGTATTAGGGTGTGTAAAGATTGCGAGTCAATTATTCTATATATTATTCTCTCAATTTAATGTGAATACCGGCCAATGTTTATTGAGGGAATGTGAATAGCAGCCAATGTTTATTGAGAGTGCATAAGAGATTTAAGTACCAACAAAATCAGTTATTAAATCAAGTGTTTTTGATGCCGGATATGACGCTTTTTTTCTTTAATTTTGTTATGTGATAGGTTTGCGACCTATTTATTTTTCTATATATTAGTCTATCAATTAAATCCCTAATAAAAATATATTCCTCAAAATTTAAAGTAAAAATTAATTTTAATAAAAAGTTTAAAATCTTTTTAATGTAACCTCTTAAGTTTATTCAAGTAAATACCACTAATTTATTAACTAAACTATGTAAATATTTAAAATGATTGATATAAGACACTCCTTTTTTACAAAATTTCTGGATCATTGTTTGATTCATAACAAAATCCCTTGAAATCTGTTGCAATTCACTTAAAGATATTTATCATACACTATGATAATTAACTTTAAAGTACATTGACCCTACTACTTATAGACATTTATTTAAAATGACCCCATGATAAGGTTGGCTGATAGCCTGTCTAAATGTCCGTGAATCAATTGACAGTGAATACTTCAAACTGTTATATAAGGTCATTTAACTACCTCAGTGATTGATAGTAACAGTGTGTGCATCGTAAATTTATCGAATACAAAGAGATACAAAAACAACACCCTCACTTTTTATTTAAGAATATTTTGTGGTGAAGTATGAATGTAAACCCTACGACTTGACATTTTTAATAAGACGTATTCGTAATGAAATGCATTTTGTATGATGGAGCTTAAAAAAAAAAAACGTTGTCTGTATCTCTGTTATCAATTACATGGTGACTGGTATTTGTGTGAACTTTAACAACAACAACAATAAAACCGTAAAAAGAAACGTGCGTGAAGAGTTAGATTTGACTTTATACAGTTTTCTGAGTTTTTTTTTATTTTTTTTATTTTTCGTTAATGTTTTATGTTCGAAAAATACTTTCAAATGAATTATGAGTTATAAACATGCAGCAGCAACCATGTAAAGAAGGCAATCATGATGATGATGATTATAATAATGACGATGTTTTTTGTATTGTTATTATTAGAGGTTTTATTAGAAAGGGGTACTAAGTAAGTATTACGTTGCTCTGGTACTAAATCACACAGCAATGAATTTAAGTGCATTTCCGTATTAAAGTGTTGTGTGTTATTCTGTACAAATTATTAGGTTTTTTTCCAAACAAATTACCACAGATATTAAAGAGTTTGTGTGTGTGTTTCTTTTTTTATTTTTAATAAAATAAATTAGAAAAAGTCACGTTTATGATTTTTTTCAGAGATCTATTAATTTGATTGATATAATGAAGTTGAATTATAAAATTAAAATGCAATTAGATATGACAAAGATCAGTTAAGAGCGAGAAAAAAACATAAGAGATAAGTGTGAGAAATAAAATAAAAAATAATTATCTTTAAAGTAAATGTGTGATATTGGCTGGCCTTGAAATGTAGCTAATTAATTTTAATTAAACTTATTAAATAAATTATTATTTCATAATAACAATTAAAAATATTTTAAGGTGATATCTAGTTTAAAAAGCAAACTAAAATCAAAATGACTCTATTTTAACAAAAATTCACAATTCTTTAATAAAATTAGAGGCATTAAAACTAGAGTGAGGATTTTCAATATAGCGATGTTCCAGGCATACGCAGCCGCACAAAATAAAAACTGCCTTATCAATTCCCGGGTCCATATACAACGTTAAAATTTTGATTAAAGGATAAAACCCAATTGGATATTGATAAATCACCCACCCATTGATCCATTGCCAACCACTTCGAAACATTTTTCCAATTATGATATTTTTTCACCGTCAGTTTTTTACAAGTCCGTAAATTTTTCATTTTAGGATGATATTATAAAGACAACACAATATATCTCATAATTATACTCCATGCACTAGTTGAAGAGGAGCTACTTCTACTAAATCTAATTGAAAAAACAGGGCTTGCTGTTTAGTCTAAAATGTGGGAGCATCTTAAGGACTAGAGAGCATTAAGTATCTTGTCTATTATTACGTTTATACGTGCGATTATTGCAAATAATTATGAGTTGCAAATAAATAATTCACTGTTTATACGCAAATTACACAAAGAAATATATTTCATTATTTGTCGTGCCAGATGGGAAAAATTAAACTATTATAATCAAAATTTTTATGGATGTATGCAATTAATTTTACTAATCACGATTATTTTTCAAATATAGTACTAACTCACTATTTACACACCAACATTTTCATATCGCAATATTTATAATTGCGAGTAAATGGTGCGTATAAACGTAATATATATTAACATTAGATAAGTCAAGACTACTTTCTTAAGACGACAGTTATATGTTAAACAGCAACCGCGTTAAAGTGTACAATCTAAGGTCCAAAGGATGAAAAATATACCTCTGATAATAAAGTTTAGATATACACTCCGTTGACATTTCAGAAGGAACTACTTGGTAAACATAATGTTATGTTCTTTGAAGGAAGCCACGCTGGGGGAGAATAGTTCACTTTTAAACGAACTATCATTTTGTTGTACATAATAAGGTTCCTTTGTTCATATCAAAGAACAAAGGTGACCGGCTCAATATCTTATATACAGCACAAGGCGAGTCTTCTTCAATCAGATTATATATAATTCCTATTTTTTTTTTTTTTTTGACCAAGGACAAAGCCTATTAAATTTGTTCATGATCGGCCCATTATTTTACCTGGGCTCCATACAAATGTCCACCCCGTTTTAACACTCATTTACTTTAAAAATAGCAATATTTCAATAATACGTCAGAGCCTATTTAATTTAATCATGATTCTTCCATTTTTTAACACTCACAATGCCTTAAAAATAAGAATATATTTTAATGAATATAGGCATTTATAAATTATATTCTATATATAAATCTGTGCACCGAATTTTAGGAATATTGGTCCCTTATTAACCATATTAATCCATCTTCAGAAAAATACTTAAATGGGCATAAATCCTATTAACTATATTAGTAGAAATTTCCCTCCCCAAAATGAAAATCTAAATGGAAAATACCAATACTAAATCATAAATTTTAATCATATTTGAGAAAATCATTCTATTTTCCTTCCCTAAAAGTTTCAGTAGGATCCGTGGCTGACAATGAGGTTGGGTAACATATGATAGGGCTGGACCGACTACACCTTTCTTAATGTATTTATTATTATATTATTATTTTTATTTTTATTATTATTATTATTTTTATTATTATTATTATTATTATTATTATTATTATTATTATTATTATTATTTTTATTATTATAAATTCATAACATCTACCTCCGATCAAATGTAAATTGAAAACTTTCAAATTTTATTGTCTAAAAGATCTACAGACTCAAATCTGCTAAAGAAGCTTAAGATTAATTTAAAACCTATATTTTAAGATTATTTCAATTAAAAAGATTAGAAAGACAACTTTCAAGATAAATCCATACTACGTATAAGAATTTAATATATGTGACTTTATTTTATGAATTTATAACTTAACATAAAATTTTAGACATAATTTTATGCCAATTCTGTAAAAGTTTTAATCATTAATTTTGGAATATATTATTATTTTTTTTTTTTAAATCTGCATGCATAAAACATAAAACTTGTATTTATAATTATTAATTAATTAATACTATTTCTACACTTTCCTTCTGTTTTTGTTTATAATATATATTTGTTTATATTTAACCCATCCACCTCTCCCCTTTCTTAGACAGAATTTAAAATTTCTTAATTATTTTCACTTTTATTTTAGACCTGTCAATTTTTCTTTTTTTAACAAATTACTACTTAATTAGATTTTATAAACTAAATTATACATTATGAAATAGCTAGTATTTAATAATTTAAAATTAGGCTTAAACTAAGAAAATTTATGCAAATTTACTCGATTTTGTTATCAGTACAAACATACATTTAGTGTATGTTTGTTAGTGTTTACTTTTAATAGTTGACGCTTTGTTTAATGGGGAATAATTAATGTTGTTATATTTTTAAACAAATTAAATAAATATTTGAATATGTGTGGGTTAAATTCTAATCAAATTGTTAATTATAATAAAAGAGAAAAAATATTTTTAGAATTTATAAAATATTTGCACAAAGTTCAGAGTTTTTAAATATATAAATAAATAATGGTTTAGATTAAAAACTCTTTAGTTTTATATATATATTTTTATTTAATTTTTATTTTTTAAATATACTTCAGCCTTTACTTTTGCTTTAAACGTAGCTTGTAGGTGTTTCTTTTTTTTCTTTTTTTCTTTTTTTTGGCGCATATTCTTTAACATTTTAGCCCACTTTTTTTTCATTATTTGTTTTATAAATTAAGGTAAAACACAATAATTTTTATGTTGTTATACAAAATTTTAAATGTCTAACAAACCTGTTTACTCTTTTTTTATCGTTTGAAGATTGATTGTGAATGATGACGATGTGATTGAACCGTTCAAGTTACGCTCATTTTTTTTCTTTTTATGGATTTTATGAATTGATCAATGAAATGAATAATTATTTCAGCTTGATAAAGTATATTAGGCCTAAATAAGATACATTTAACACAAGATTAATGGATTTTGTTAGCCGACGTAATAAACCGGTTCCTTATTTGGCTGCAATTATAAGTTTGGAGTAAAAAATCAATTTAAAGTTTTAATATTTCAAAGTCAATAGAAGAAAACCAAAAGGGAATTTAAAATGCTTTTATGAAGACAGATATTTTTTGGACAATAATTATTTTTAAAACTTAACACATTGTCACACCAAATAATTTCTTCGAAGTAATATTTACATGAGTAAAAATCTAGAGTATAATTAGGATCGTATGGGCTATGCCAATATGCACCGATAAAATACATGTTGACCAGGGATGATAAACTCAGTTCAATTATACTTTTTTCAGTACAATTCGCTCTTTAAAAATACAGCAGTACTCTGCTTAATTTGTGATTAATTTAGACATTATTAGACCTGAATATTATACATTTTCTGTTTATTTTTGGACATTGACAAAACAAATATGTTTCATATTTCATTACTTAACAAAACATGTTATAATATTTTAATAACCTTTTCGTTTTTGGTACAAAACTTTTGATGTAATTTTTCCTATTATTAATAGCAGATTTAAATCAATACATTTAACACCTTTATCAAATCATCGCGTTATAGTCAAACATAGATCTTACAAATTTCCAATATTTAAAATAATGCTGTTGCTAATTTTGAGAACACAAGGGAAAGTTATTCTGATCAAGAAATATAATAAAGTTTTGCACGGAAAAAGTTCTTTTACGACTCAAAAAGTACAATTTTATATTTAATTTAGTACAATACGGAAAATCATATTTATCTTTCCTAATATTGACCAAAAACAAAACAATTTCGATTCTCTTTTGGTTACCTACGGTTTTCTCTCAAAATATAATTCGAAAAGCTAAATTCTACGACTGTCGGTTGGCTAACCGCAAGTTTCGTTCTTAAAGTAGAATCCTAGAACTCGGATTTGGTCCGATAACTAGAATCTTATAAGATAAAATTTATACCAAATATAATTCAGCGAGATAAATTCTTTGCACTCAGTTGTCGAACTACTAGGATCGCATTTCATATACAAACCAATGAAATAACTTCTCGCTCGGTCGGTTAACAGCATGTTCGGCTACAGTTTTAAGAAAGAAGTTCTAATGTGCCTAGTGATACTTTTAGAACAAATTATAACAAGATCTTCTACTTTTACTATTTTTTTAATGATTATTTAATTTTACATAAATTATAAAAATCTTGCTATATTCAAACTACAACCAGTGTCGCCAACATTTGAAGTATATTTCCTACCAGATTGTACTTGAAACCCCGCTAGAAACTGTTTTTTGTTATAAAATTAGTATCCATTCTTTTGCAATCTTCTTTTTAAAAACCTGAACGAATTGCAAAGGCTATAATCTAATTTGGAATGCAGCACTTGCTTTGTAAATAAGCCCAAACAATCTATTATTTAATTTAGATTTTACTAAACTCAACATGAAATATTTGCTAAACGCAACATGAAATATTTCAAATATATTCTCTTGTAACCCATGTATTTTGATTAAAAAAATCTTGAAAAACCGCCACGTTAAGAAATATTGCATTAGAAAATCCATTCAAAGTACCCGTTAAGAACAAAAAAAAATCGCCAGATAAAGGCGGAAATCGCCATTTTGGCAACACTGACTACAACAGTAGTTAAAATATTTAATATTGCAGGCATAGTAATATTTGTAACTACACGTTACAATAGCAGAAACAAAACTTTAACAAAACCTAAATATGTTGTCTGTTAAAAGAATTTTACCACAGAACCTATTCTAAACGTCTTTAGCCCTTTAATAATCTTAAACTTAACCTACCCCCAAAACATCAGTATAGTCTTCCCAAAAAAGAAATCCTCTTATCAGTTTATACATTTAATATTTCCAAAAATTTCGCATTAAACATAATCTCACAATTCTCAAAATCTTGTTTATATCATCACTCACTATAAAATTACATTGACATCCGATAACTGTAAATTATATTTTATTACCAAAAAAATAACAAACAAACGAAACATAAATTTTAATTACATTTTTTTCTTGCTGATTCAATAAAATTTCTTTAGAATCACACTAACAAAAAAAACCAAATCAAAATAATTTTTGTAAAACTTTTCAGACCAAAAACGAAAATACAACAAAAAAAACTACAGCAAAAAATATAATAATCAAAACAAAGGCGGACATAATAATAACAACAACAAAAAAACGCAGTAAAAGAATACAGACTGTAAACAGAGAGAATTTTTTGTAAAAAAATCTTTTATTTAGGAGTTTTTTCTCTTCGCTGATTTGTTTTGTTTTTATTTTCAATTTAAAAAAAACGGCAAAACATTAAGTAAATCTAAAGACAAGTTTTATGTTTATTATTTTTTTTGTTTTTGCTTATTTGTAATTTTATTTTATATAAATATTTAAGATAAATTGTAGTTGAAAATGTTTTACAACAACAATTACAAATACTACCTGTACTTTAGGGAAATACAATGAATGTAGAATACAATGAGCAAAACAGATATTTGTAGAACAAAAAACAAAAATAAAATACTCAACCAGAAACAAAAACAGAATGTATATTCCTTAAAGTACTACACCATTTCCAATAATTCATTACAATATGTAATAAAAATTTTATTTTAAAAACCTTTTTAGGAACAAAAACTTTATTTAAAAAAAAAATTTGTTGAAAATTGTAAAGATTTTTTGCACATCTTCTAGTAAGAACAGTTTGTTTATGCGGGAGAATAAATTTTATAACAAATGGTTAAAATGATTAAAGAATATTTTTTATTGAATAATGCAAAAATACTACAAGCTTACTCTTCCAAGTTACCCCTAAACATCTTCCTATTATTTTAGAAGAATTTTACATCAGGGATGGAAAATGAAAATATTTGTAGTATAAAATTTTTAATAATGACTTGTTTTTTAGTACAAAATCCGAAACATTATACATATAATTTTATACAGATTAAATATTAAAGCTATTAAAATAAGCTCAGGAGAAATTAGTCCAAGAACCATCCTTAAAAAAAGCCCTTCAGTGTTAGTCTTCAAAATTTGGATTATATTCAGTACAGTTTGAATTATAGAGCATAGAAATAAGTTTTATACGAATGGGGATTTTGGGTATTTTCATGAAAAAGTAGTATCTGTTTTTAATCCTTAAATAGTTTATACTTTTGCTTGTAACTTAAAAGAAACTTGACTTAATCTAGCTAAATTAAGCCACTCTTCCAGAAAAACATATCAACTCTGAAAGTGTTTTTTTTTTTTTTTAATATCTCCAACGGTTCAAAAAAATACTGAAAAAGGGTTTTAAAACCACTCTGAGTTTTGCAGTAAATAAATATCTATCAAAAATATAAATTTTAGTAATCAAAGGTTGAAAAAAGTACTATTCGAAATAAATTTTGATACTAAAGTATTTTTATTTTCCATCCCTGAACATAATTTTTAAATTCCCTTTTTTAGGAAACAGTGTTTTTTTTTTTCAAAGAAGCAAACAAACACAGTAAAGATAAATTTAAGTAATTTAAGACAAACAAAATATATATATAAAAAAAAAGTACAAACCTGGTTTAGTAGCAGAAATGTTTTGGCCAAAAACATAAAACACGATACAAAAATCCGTTAAAGATTCAAAATATCTTGATTTGAAAGGAAAATTCCGTAAGAATTGTATTTGTTGTCTTCGTTTTATAGTTTTTTAATAAATAATAATTTACAAACCCTATATACGATAAAATATATAATTTTATTCTATTAAATTGCAATTTAATTTAATCAGCAATAAAATTGAAATAGATTTTATAAGTGCAATGAATCAAAAACTTTTTATTTATTATTTACAATAATATGTAATATGAATTATTTATTGCGGGTTTCTCGTTTATTTTTTTTTTTTTACACACTAATACACTCTCACTTTTTTAAACGTCTCACCAAGCCCTCTACTAAATAGCAACAACAAATGTTGATGTTTTTTTTATTCTTAAAGAATAAAATTACAAACTGACGGATCAGACAAACAGTCAGACGTTTCGCCTGGTCAATCTTCTTTATATAAACAATTTTAAGATAAAACAGACAACAACAAATAAACACACTGTTGCTGTTATATTCTTTTCTTTGTCTTGTTTTTTTATTATTTACTTTTTTTTTGCTGTTTTTTATGAAGAGGGAAGAAATATTAAAATAATTCTTATTTGAATTTTAAAAGCATCTACTACATACAGATGTTTCGTTTCAATAATTTTGTGCACTTTTAAGGCAAATTTTATTTGTAGAAATTTGTCAAAATGCTTATAACAAACACTAATATATAACAACAACAAACACTAGAATTTTTGCGCGTTGAATTACAAATTTGTCTATTTTTTTCGTACTTAACAATGACAATTGCTTTTTTATGTCAGCGTATATTTTTTTGAGAAAAAATAAAACAACTTAAATAATCACTGTATAATTAAATTATTAGTTAGTTGTATTATTTAATTATTCACTTATGTTATGTATTTGTTGGTATATAAACATACCAAAACATCCCAGCTGTTTTGTTTTAATTATTTGTTTATTTTATATTTTTTGTTTATAATAATCGGAAGACACACACACAGAAGATTTTAAGTTGAGAAAAAAGACACAACCTCACTAAAACAAGTCTAAATTTTAACTAAACAACCAAGTTTTTGTTTACTACGCGCATTTTGGTGCAACAAAATAGCAGCATAAAAGAAAAACACAAATGAAAGAAACTAAGAGAGTAATAAAATTATAATAAAAGAGATAAAGAAGAGAGCAAAAACAAATAATGAAGTTGCCATATTTCAAAGGGTAATTGAAAGTGTTGTTTGTTTCAAAAATAATTTATTATAGATAAATATTAAACAATTATTAAATGTTCAGATAATAGTTTTTAATCTTTATATTGAAAGTTTTTTGTTGCTTAATTATTTATTTAAACTTTACAAACAATTTATTTTTATTCAAGTTTCAGGCAACTCCCATTTTTATTTCTCCTTGTGGATGTTATTGTATAGTGCTACCAGATGTAGCGAGTTTAACCCAACTAAGGGAATTGCTAAACAAAATATTTCCCTTTTATGGAAAATCTTTGTTAATATATAATGACCGTTAAATTTTAAATTACTTAAAATAAGTTACTTCAATTGAAATAATTACTAAAAATTTTAGTAGCGCATGAAGTATAATTTTTTTCACTTCAGAGTATCTGACGAAAAAATCGTAGGAAGACCACACAAGGCATGTGAAAATAACAAGCTGAATATGTCAAAAATTAAATTTGGTCTTCAGTTCTCTACCAGCGATAGAAAATCAATTATCTAAATCATTTTGTCCTAAATTGATATAAAAGAAAAACATGCAAAGACCATGCATATTGATGAGCAAAAGTAATATTGTTCTTCAGTTACCTACTACTGATTAAAATTTCATGGATCATATAGATCACATAGATCACGTCAAAATACTACGGATTTTTTATCGAAATGGATTTCGAAAAATTATTATTTTCAATGCATTTTATTCTTTTAAATACGAAGTTAACTTAACGACCGAATTTATGCTGATTTAAACAAAAAATATCTTTAGCCCCGTTCATATTTCTTAACCTGTCATAATAAAATCTTTTCATGTGGACTAAGTTAGAACAAGATCAAAATTAAAACTACTTATATGCATTTTTGGTGAAAAGCCATAACTTCTTCTAAGTAAAATATACTTGCTTCACAATTTGACGTTTAAAATAGCTTTTTACGACCGTATGAATGCTTTTTCTCCAATTTTCAGGGCATTACTAATAATAATGGAATTCTAAATCCATAAAACAATATTTTTATTTCAAGTTTTCAACATAAATTGAATAAGTTCAACATATTTCAAGCAGGTAATGTCTGATTAGATCTAATAAAGTACAGAAAAAAAATTAATTTAAAATTGTGTCCAAATTATATTTATGATATTACTAAAAAGTCGGAATCGTCTAAAAATTGTTCATTTTGATATAAATATTTGCAAATCCAAAAGAAAAACAACGATCGAGAGCTTCCAAAAAAGAAAATTTTCACCACTTCAAAAGTGGAGCAAAATTTATATTTTGAACTTTTAAGGAAGTTCTTAACATTACCTTCCAAAAAAGTGAAAAGTGACTAAAGGACATTTTTCGAAGAAGAAGAATATGTGGTACAGAAAAATAAATAATTTAAATTTAAATAATTAGACGTGTGCATAAAATAATAAAAGAGGCTTTCGATTTAAATTATGACTCTTGGCTGACAAAAACATAACTTATCCACACGCAGGATTTTATGATTAATATACTTTTTTGGTTAAAAACTTTAATTACACCATGAGCATAAGAGATTAAAAATATTCTATTTCATTTCAAGTGTTTACCATAAATAATACATGGGTAATCGACGTCTACAAATGACATGTTTACAGCGTAGTCATAGAGCCGAATCAATTTTAGTTATAGATAGAAGGTTAATTCACAGACGCAACATAAATTTACTGGACAAATAATTTCGCTGATGAACTTCTTACAAAATCGGATTTTAAGCCACAAAATATTTCTGCAGCGATCATTAATGATCCTCAGGCCTATATGACATAAGGATTTCCAAAGAATACAGTCTGCTGATATATATTTAGATTCAGAGGTATATGACAATCAATTTTTCAAATTGATTTTATATAAGGATGCTACAGTATTGACCTATATATATAAAGGAAATCGGTACAACGAGGGATATATATGGTAATGATATATAAGGATAATACAATTCCATAAAAACTATCATGATTGATGAAAATTAACTTTATTTAAGTAAAGAATTTTTATAAAATTCAAACACATATAATTATTTTCTAAAAACAAATTTAAAATCAATTAAATTTTACTAAAAAATACCCAAAAGAAACTCAAGTAAAATTAATATAATAGAATTTAAAAGACAAACCGAAAAGTCTTTCTTGTAATAAAATAAACATTTTATAATAATTTTGAAGCTTTTTAGAAATGTCTCAAATCTATTTAATTTCTAATAAGCAAAATATTATTTAAAAATAGTTATACGAGTTATACCAATTACTAGGTTTATAGGAAAAATATAGGTTTATAGGAAAAATATAGGTTTATAGGAAAAATATAGGTTTATAGGAAAAATATAGGTTTATAGGAAAAATATTTTTTTTAGGCATTAACCAATCATAATTTTATTCTTTTATTATGTTATATTTAAAATCTCAGACGTTTTATTTTAAATCCACAATATACATTTTTACTCCAAATTCGTACTTAACCGTGTATTTTCGTTTCATACAAAAAAATCCCTTTTAAGTTATTTATATTGAAATGGCATGCTGTTTAGTATATTTTAGCTATTTATACAATCTGGCAACTTTATTTAAAATCCACAATGTACTGGAAGTGGAATTTAATACACAAAACATAATCTATAACAATTTGTTTGATTAGGGTATGAAGGCAAGTAAATGGAGTCAATAACACAACAAATAAACAATATTATGTATAGTATACTTTTAGGAGCACCCTGTATAGAAAGTCATTAACAAAAATGTAACCGTTATTTAAATATTATGTTAGTTTATTTCTTATATCTAAATTAATCAAATTATTTAAATATTTTATATACAAATTTAAGTAAAACACATAGTATTTTTTGTAATTTTTTTTTCAAAATTTTAGGCTTTTTATTTATATCAAAAATCAAAACGAAAAATTAAAACCAAAAATAAGTAAAGAGAGAAAAGATGTACATTTATTTATATATCATAAATTTACCAAAAAATACATTTAATTAATTAATTAATATTCATCATTTTATTTAAGAAAAATAATTTTTAGTTATTAAATTAGTTATTTAATTATACGTATGTATGTATGTTTCTAATATTAGAATGAGTTTTAAATAACAAAAGAAAAGTAATGAAAAAAGCTTAAAATGTAATTCTTTTTTTTTTTCGTTTCATAATTTGTTTATAAAAAATTAATTATAGCTATTTTTGTTTTCATTTTTCTTTTAAACAAAATCGTTTTTAATTATAAAGATGTTTTGTTTGTGATTGCTGTAATTGTTGTTGCTTTTGTATCTGCTGTTGCACATAATAAGAGGAATTTTGTTTATAAGGCCAAAAATGTTGTGCAGTTGTAGGAGGAGGTTGATTTTTCAGTTTTGCATAAAAAAAGCTGGTTGTTTGTTTGTTTGTTTTTTATCGATATTTTTCAAAAAAATAAAATTTGATATAATTTTATTAGTTAGCTGAATGATATTTAAGAAATAAAATTTTAAAGATTTTTTTGTGTATGTGTGTTTGTGCAAAATATTAAAACATTTATTTGATCTTTTTTGTTTTTAACATTTAAATGTGCTTTTTTTAGTTTTTAATATAATGTTTTTTTTTAAAGACTATTTTTGTTAAAAATTATGTGCAATTATTAAAAATGTTTTTTTGTTTGGTTTTTGTTAATAACTACAAAATTATTAAAATTAATAAAGTGTATATCAAGACCAGTCTTAGGAAAATGTTTTTTAATTATAATTTTTTTATTTTGCTTTGTTTTTTAACAAACATTTTATTAATATGACAATTGATTTTGTTATTTAATTATTAGTGTAATTAAAGTTAGACTAACTACAAACGAGTTTTTAAAGGGTATTCAGTAATTAGAATTTTTAAGTTAAATATTTAAATCTAATTCATAAATCGAATTCTGGTTAATATAGTATTAAATGAATTTTTTTTTAAATATAACTATATTGTGATTAAAAGCAACATTATTCGGCCTTTTTATCAATCGAGCATGAAGTCTAGTATCTGAAGTCTTTAGATAACTAAGGAGTTTTTTTCTGCTATGAAAATTTGTTTTCTCATTTAATTTACTGAATACCCTTTATAATGAATATTTTTTTAATACCAATCACATAACTACTTTTATAAATGTATGTGTCAGGCTTTTGAAACAACCTACGCAACTGAAGATTTATTAAAGAATTTATATTTTAATTGTAACCCACATCGCTTTGTTAATCCGAAATTTCATGACGTTCATTCAGAATTGACCATAGGGGAATTATGGTCAATTCTGAAACCTTTTTGAGAATATTAGTTCCAACTATATATTTATCCGCGAATCTGTTTTACTCTTTTGTAGAAATTGTAAGATTTAATGTGATCGGTTCATAATTCTATATAATGGCCCACTTTTGAAAATAACCCTTAAGTGCATAAATAATAACTTATTCCACGGTTGTATTATATGGTTGTGCTTAACCGATTATATATTTCATTCATGTATTTTCATTATGTTACAAACATCTGATATTCCAGACGGATTGACGGACATCGAGAAAGTCATTCTGAGTTAAACTTTACAACTTGTGTTGAGAAAAATAATTTTTTGTAACACAGATTAATAATTCAAACAGGGTATACAAAAAAACATACTTAAAAGGTCGGTCCATAGGTCTTGGTCCAATTCGTATTATAATAAAAACATTTAACTAATTTTGATTTAATAGCTTAGATTCTGAAGAAATGAATATCCAATCATTTATAAGCGTAGTACATATATTCTTGATTTAAAGCTCCATAGGATTTATTTTAAAAGTTCTCTGTTCGCTTGTAAGTTATGCTAGTGTAAGCTTTTTGGAAAAAAGTACTTGTTTTTGGAATAGTTTGTATTTCTATTGGCAGTAATTGAAAAATGTATGGAATGCTCCATATATTTGAAAATTTATCATGCAAAAAAAAAAATTCGTAAGAATATATTAAATCGTTCTATAGTTATACAAGAAAAACTGAAATTGATTTTAGAAATTTACCTACTGTCATATTCTGTTGACCTGGTACTTTAATTTTCAATAATAGCAGCGGGAAATATGACCCTATAGAAAGTAAATATTATTCTAGTCTATAAATATAAGCGGATTCAGCTAAAGCTTTTGGGAGAGAATAATGATTTTCTTAAATATTTCTTTGAATTTAATGATTTGGAGAGAAATTTACTTTTTTTTCTTCCCCATGGATACACGTCTGCTTTACAACTATTATTATCAATTTACATAATTGAGATGAAAATGTCGCGAGTTGATCTCAATACAAACTTTCGGAACGAATTTTCGTTTCGTTTTATAGAATAAGTCTATAAGAAGTTTCATTAAATCAGAGCTACACAAGTTGGTGCACATGTGTGAATGCTCTCTTACAAAACTATTAAGTCTCTAAAGAGCTTTCCAAATATTTTTTTTTTTATTTAAAAATATTGAAAATTTTTTCCGTTTACATATAAAAGCGGGTGACAATGAGTATCAAGAGACGAAAGTAATT
>MINK01171878.1:0-62471 GCA_001735545.1 Phormia regina
AACTTTGGTGACGAGTTAGGTGTCAATTGGTACTCAACTGGTACTGAGGGACCGGTTCATTAATATAAATGGCACAAATTTTCCGCAGGGATGTTATAATATGACTCTCAACTGCTAAATAGTGAGAATGTTTGTGTCAAATGTTTCCTTTCGCCCCAGGAGTATTATATAAAACGAAAGTACTCCAGCAAGGACGTATCAGTTCTATATGCTGATACGGTCCTTAATGCGAATATTATATAAAATCTTTCAAGAATCCAAAATTTTGTATTTCAGCACATAACATCTAAGAATAAGAAACTATGGAAGCTGTTCTCTAAGCTTTTTATTGTTTACGATAAATCCTAAATATTTTAAATTTATTATTTACTTCGTGTCCACTCCTGCGCTCTTCGTTCGGTTACCAGAATGGCCTTGGCATTTTAAATTAGTCGATCTAAGCTTCATAACTATCTAGATCAAGGGTGCAAGTGGTTGGTCCAACAATAATGCCACGTCCACCTGATACATTTATTTAATCAATCGACAATCTTCCCCTTACAATTCCATCTTTAGTCAAGTGTTCATAAAAAAATAGGATCGTCATATTTTCTCTTCCATACCTTAAGAAAAATATCCATTTTCAAATATATGTATTTTAAATGTCGCCTTGAATAAATCCAGCTAATGTTCATAAACCTATGATTATAATTTAATTTAGAATTCCATGTGGTCCAGGTTTCAATAACCTTCTTCAAGTCAAAAGAACACATTCCTTGNNGAAGCATTAAGTAAAAAGAGTTGCTATTTCAGAGAACATATAAATGCACCCAAATTCCCAAACTATGTATCAGCAAAAGGAGAGTTAATGGAGCCATGATCACTAAATCTAGGCCTGCTACATCTATGTAAGGAGCGGTTCTTTTGAAATTCATATTAAATACATGCATTTTATCAAAATTACAAATAATTTTAGCACTTGCTTAACAATTCCCCACAAACATTTCTATTTTCATTAATCTGGTAACTCTGTAACCAAGTGCACTCTATTTTTTTTTGACACAAATACACACACGCTTTTAAAAAAAACTGCATTGAGTTTAGTAAAGTGGGGGTAGATCAGTTGTTATTGTTGTTGTTATTGCTGCAATTGTTGTTGGTATATTTAGTTGCCGTGGTATTCATTAGTAGTAGTAGTCGGCAATATTACTGCAAACAATGATATTTTTGTTGATATTTTTTTCCTGTTGTTATTGTTGTTGCTAGTATTATGGTCTCGTCCAACGACAACAAAAATATAACACAGAAAATAAAAACAAACACTTTAGAAACAACAAATAAATGTGTTGTCAACCGGAATTTTCATTACTCGTTGATTGTACGCAATAAAAAAAATTACGAGTTTGTAATTATTTATATTAACAGCAACAACAACTAAAACAACAGCTTCAGCAGCAGTGCCTTTAAAAAAAAACACAACATCAAGCAATGGCCAACACAACAAGGCATTTATTGCATCGTCAATGTTGTTGTACTCATACATAGAATCGTAATTGTTGTGGTCGTATATCATTCAGCCACCAACAATATAAAACTATTGACAATAATTTTTTTTATTGCAATGTTTTGATTTCATTTTTTTTACCCCTAGAATAGAAAAATGTGATATCTGGTAATTTTTTTATATATAAATATATTTTTTTTTAATACTTTAGTGGATTTGATGTAAGTCTTTAGGATTGTTACTACTAGGAGAAATATAAAAATTTTTAATTTTTTTTATTTTACATATAAAATATTTGTGTACATTTTGTTTATCATAGTTTGTGTTGTGTTATGTTATTTTTTTCAGACAATCAAATATTATACATACATATATATACATATGTATATAAATAATATACATAAAGAAATAGTCAGACAGTAAATCGTAGAGACAGACCTAAGATTTTATTCCAGACTTATTAATTTTTCAATCATGTTCTTTATGTTGTTTGTGTTCTTTTTTATGTTTTTTTTTATATTTTTGTTAACAGCAACCATATTTATACATACAAACATACATATTTATGTATATTTATCATATAAACTCTTTTTTTTTTATTTGTGGCCATAATATTTGATTCCGTATTAGTTCTTTTGAATCTAAATTATATGATTTCTTTTATGTTCGAATAAATACAATTTGTTTGATATTATGTTAGGTATTTAATATAGGTAGGTCAATGTTTAAGTAACTTAAGTTGAACAAAATTAAAATTTGTGAATGATATGTAGTTAAGGATGTAGACATAACATCACATTACATAGCAATTTAGTGGCTACATATTTATCACCTGGTATGTAATAACCAGGGAATTGGGTTTTATGCGTATTAAATATGCAATAAAAAGTGAAAAATATGCTTTAAAAACTAGAAAATATGAACTTATTACATATTATTACAAAGATTACTTATAATTTTTTTATCAAAATTATCATATTGATCCCTGATTTGATCTATAATTTAAAGCATCTGTCAAATTTCATCAAGATATCAAGTACCTCAACTACATAGAGTACTTTCGCTTCAACTGCAACTGACAGCTGCAGTAAAATTCATACATTTATATGGATCTTAGCTAATTAATATTTTTCAAAGATGAAAAATATTGAACTTTGAAATACCTACGTACGTAAATACATTTTGTCAGTTGTTTTATTTTTATTTTAATATTTTTTTCATGAGTTGAACATTTTTATTTCGAATTTATTATTTCAACTGAGAACCTTATTTTAATTTTTGCATCTTTATGTAAAATTTTAATAACAAAATAGTGCCGAGAGTGGGTTAATATAATTATAATTCGTTGCGTAGCTGTCCGTCGCGGTTGAAGCGAATGTATTCTATGTAGTTGAGCCTTTATAATAACAAAAAAATTTTCTTTTTTATAAAATTAAATTTGAAAAACCTTTCTTGAGATAACAAATTATTCTTAAAATGTCAAAACATGCTCTAAAAGCGTTAAATATGCCCTAAAAATAACAAAATATGCTATAAATATGCACTATCAATTGCCAAATGCAAAAAATATGCAATTAAGAGTAAAATATGCATAAATATGCACTAACAAATCTATGCCAAAATGATTTATTTGTCATGAAGTAGATAAATATTTGATCAATGACTTCATTCAACGTCCAGAAAAAAACAACATGCAATTGCATATTTTGGTTTCCCTGCCTATATAGCAATGCAGATTCTTTATGTTTAATAATTTATCAAATTTGACGAATATATAATGAATAATTATTTTACTATCCATTTTTTTTCTTTTGTTCGAACTATGAAATAAATTTATATCTAACAAAACCAGCGAAAGAAAATAAAATAAAAGAAATATTTGCTTTATTTTTATACTTTAATGTTAAACTTAATATTTGTTAACGATTTATTTATTCATATTTATTCATTCAGATTTAAAATCAATTTATCAAATAAAGTTTCATAATTGTAAAATATATAATTTTTAAGTGTTAATGCCAAAAACAAAAGAAATAAAATATATATGTAAGTGTTGTAGTTGGTTAATAAATTTAAATTTAAACATAATAATAAAAATAGAATAATAATTTTAATACAAAAACAAATTTGTTTTTAAAGTACAATATATTATAGTAGAATAGAATAATTTTATATGTGTGTATAAATCAGTGCTTAAAGTTCATTTAAGTAAAAAAATCAAATTAAATTAAAACAAAATAAAAATTAGTTAAAATCTTATTTGTTTTTTCATTTTTAATATGTTCTTATGATTTAGAATGAATTTTGATTTAGGTTTTTTTTTTTTCTTGTTTTGTATCTTTTTTATTGAATTTTTCTTTACAATCACAATTAATTGTAGTTATTTATAGTTAAATTTACAATAATAGTTAATGTTTGTTTTGTTTGTTTTGTTTATTTTTTCTAATTGTTTGTTTGTTTGTTTGTCTAATTAGGTGTAAGTATAGTTAAGTTTTACATAATAATTGTTGTTGTTTCTTGTTGTTTCTTCTAATTTATACATATATGTTTCTATTTAAATAATATATTTTGTATCATGATTTATTTGTGTATTGTTCTTCTTTTATAGGTTTTCTTAAATCTAATTTGCATGTATTTCTATATGTGTATTGTGACTGTCAGTGGATTTATAATTTTTATTATTTTATTATTATTTTTTTTTTTTCAAATTTTTTTTATTAATTTGCATAGGTGTGAAAATGTGTATATATATGTAAGAAATTTGCATATATTTGTTTACAAGAACTAAAAATTAGAAAGAATAATATAAAAAGTAACAAAAATTTTCATTGAAAAACAACTGAAAACCGCCAGCAGCTTTTTTTGTTTGTATACAACAAAATAATTACTAGGAGAATCAATAAGGATGGAGGGGGCCTATTAAATTATACATACATAAGTATTCATTTAATTAAAACAAAAATAAATCATAATAATAACAACAACACACTTTACTTTATTTGTTTTATTTACTGTAGTTTGACTAACTATTAAAACAAAACAAAAACATCATCATCATCATCATCATCATATAAAAAATAGAACTGCATTAGTAGTAAGCGACACAACTACTTTAAGCGTTGCGACATTATCACATAACATTGAGATCAATCGGGGTTTGGGTAGTTTGGAGGAGTGTCTGGGTAAATAAATTGGTAAATACATATATATTTTAATATTGATACCATAATAAACTGTTTTATTTGGCTTTCATATAAGATTTTCTATAAATTGCTTTCAAATAGTTTATATATTTTTAATTCTTGTAAACAAACATTGCAAATATATTAAATTATTAATTATGTATTTTATATTTTTATTATATTGTTCACTAAATTAATGAAAATTTCTTTTGTGTATTTCATATTGTTTCCTTTAGATATACATATATATGTATAGTTATTCAATTTTTTAATAAGAATTGCCTGGTAATTTTGTAAACTGGATAATTGAGAAATTTAAAAGTACTAAACTTATGTTTCATATGAGTATATGATAGAAAAAAGTTTAAAAGATTTTTAAAATGAAGGTATAAAAATTCAACAAAATATTTTCTTTTTTTCTTTTTACTCGAATATTTCAATAAAATATTTTATTGATTAAAATCCTTAAGTACAAATGTGGTATCAAATACCTCAATGATGATTAATTAATTTTTTAAATTTTATAGAGTGAAATAAAACAATTAGTTGTTTCCTTTTTTTTTATTAATAAACTAATTCTCTCATTTTCATATTTTCTTTAAAAATCAGCATTAATTTAAAATAATCTCAGCCTTACTGCAAATTCGATTTGAAAGTAACAACAAGATCCAATTCAAAAGTAAAGATTTGTTAAAAAAAAAAAAAAAAGTTTAATAAAATTTATTTTACAACATAAATGCCTTTTTTCTTTGCAAAAAAATATATGTTGAAAAAAGTTCAAATTTCCCAATTTCTCCAGTTTGCAAATTTATAAAATATTTAAATTTTATATTAAGGCCAACGAATGAAATATTAATTTCAAACTAAATGTATGTATATAGGGAATTGTGTTGAAAGAATTTTGTAAAGTAAAATAATTAAAACACAATTCTGCACAACCTTCTTTTTTTTTTTTTTTTGTTTTTGTCATACATAGTTATTTTTTATAGTATTTGTTGTAAAACATACAGAGAAAATCTAATAAATACAATACAATCTTTCTTTATGTTATTATTAGTTTTGTTTGTTTCATACAACTCATTACCTCATTTATGTATTTATTTTGTAAATAAAGTACTTAAACTGTGTGACTTTCTTTCTATCTGATCTGGCCAATTAACTTTATAAATTCCAATATTTACATTTAATTTATACACGATATTTTTACTTTTATAGATTTTGCCAGGCTGTTATACATGGATATTATCAAAACTAATTTAAACACCATAAGAAACAATAATAAATAATATTCAATTAAATAAACTTTTATATTAATTTGTTTATATCTTTAGAGTTTGTTATTTGTTTAAAGGGTCTATTTGTTTATTGTTTTGTTACTAATAAACATAATTATGTACTTTCGTTTTATTATTATTTTTTTTAATTTAAATAAATATATATTTTAATATTATGTATTTGTGTTTTTATATTTACAGACATAAACTAATATAAAGAATTTTGGTTGCTTTTAAAAATAAAACAATTCACACGCATAAATTTAAAAAATACAACTGAAGTGGAGGATGTATTAGAGGCGATAATTAATAAATTAAAGAATCAAATAATAATATTGTACATAGTATAGAGAACTGCGTTTAAAATTAATTCATTGTTGATAATTTTTTTTGTTTTTTTTTTTTTTTATAAAATAATTTTCAATAAAATTTGTATTTTAGATTTACTTGTAGTGAAGTGAGCCTTATGTTGCTTTTAATTTATTACATTGAATTCTTTAAATCTTTGTATTATTTGCTGTTTCATTATATATTTGTGTTTATATTTTTTTCCACACATTTCAAATGTGCTGCTGTCTATTTGACTGAAGTTTATCCTATAATATGTTGGATTAAAATAAAATAAAGCAATGTTTTAAAAGGCACAAATATGCATAAATTTAAATTCTGAAAATTCATTATAGATTATATAAAGTTGGCTTTAAACCATAAGTTTATTTATAGCAAAAAAAATGGTAATTCTGAAGAAAACAAAACTAAAGAATGAAATATTTTGGTTGTGCCGAAAAAAGTAAAATCTTTTGTTTTGTGGTTTTCGTAGGCTTTGTAAACGGTTTAAAGTTTGGGATTAGTAATATTACTTTCATATATTGGGCTTTTAGAAATTGTATATTCATGATAGTTAATATGTCTATCCGACAAAAAAAATCTGTAGAAGTATAAGTAGACTAGACGGGCTTTACGAGTTAGCACAAATCTATTTTTTTTTTTTCTGTCAGATCCTGGGTACATATTTCCATAACTCGTATAGATAGTTGAAAGACTAAAATATGTGGACCAAAATTTTCATCTAGTCGTCCTTACATTTTTTATCTGCTTAAAGGTTTCTGAGTTTTTCTCTTTTATAACAAACTTATATTGTGAATAAAAAAGGACTTGTATTATTAAAATTAATACACAAATCACAAATATTTTTGTTTACCACATAAAATTTCACGTTAAATTCCATCTAATTGTAAATAAAATAAAAATGTTTGCCGTTTTTATTAAAAAAAACGGCAATGAAAAGAAAATTCTTCAACTAAATTAAAAAAAATGTTCGACATTATTTTGTGAAAAACTCTAAAACTATTGAGCAAATAAAAAATAATGTACACTAATACCATCTAGTACTATTTAAAATACCGTATTAACCCATTTTACATATAAAATAATATAATTATTATTATTTTTTTTTTTTTATCAAAATAAGTGTTAAATTACAAACACAAGCGTCTCTTTTACTTTCGGAATCCTGTTTTTACATTCTCTTATATCTTGCATTTTTTTAGAAATTGTAAGAAAAACGATATTAAAAATAATTTCCAAAATAAATGTTAAAAATGTAATGTTACAATTTCACAGTATATTGTAAAAGGATTTACCAAAAATAAAGTGTTAAGTACTTTCAAAAAGGTTTACATTATACAAAAAAAATTGTATGATGAATGGAAAATGTTCACACTTTAAGTACAAAAAAAAGTTTGTTTCAAATTGAATTACAAAGCATTACAAAACCAAAAACCAAAAAAAAAAAACATTGCTTTAATATATTTCTTCCTATTGTAATATAATTTCTACACATGTCTCCTATGTGTACATCTTGACTTGAATTCATATTTGTACATACAATCTAGCAAATTCCATTGTTACTTTAATGTTTATTGTATATATTTTGTTTGTTAATGATTTTTGTTTAACTATTTAGCTAAATATCACACTTAATTAGATACGAATACGACAGAACAAAATTCATAATTACTACAAAATGTATAATGAAAAATAATATAATTATTATAAAAAGTAGCTTAAACTAAACTAACTATGTAGTTATATGGTAGTACTTGACGACATAATATAATTATACATACATGTATGAATAAAACAAAAATAAAATAAAATAAAAATAATAAATATTATAAAAAAAAAGAAAAACTTAAAATAAAAAAGTAATAATAATAATAATAATTGTGTACTCAAATTCATAACGAAAAATTAATTATAATAACTATAACACAAAAAAAAAATAATAATAATAATAATAATAATAATAATAATAATAATAATAATAATAATAGTAATAAATAAAAAGAGGAGGAGGAGACTGGTGATTAGTTAAAAAAATAATAATATTTATAACAAAATTAATAATTTAATAAACAACTTACAACAAGACAACAATGTTAGAAGATTTTAGGGCTGTTGGGAAAAATAATGGTGTTTGTATTTAAGTGTGAATACATGTACATGAGATTGCACATTTTTGGAGCACAAGCAAAATAAAAACATGTATGTTGTGCCACATTTAAGTGCAACATTTGTATCTAAAATTCAGTACTAAATATTGTGTTGTTATTGTTGTTGGTGCTGTTGTTTAAGTATTGTGCGCAGGTAATTCACTTTCAATGCCACTTGTTGCAGCGACAATTGAATGTTGTATTTGTGTTGTTGTAGGCGGTGGTGGTACTGGCGTTTCTAATGCAGCAGCTTCTTCTTCATTGGTATCCAAATTATCTGTAGACATAGCAGCATTGCTGCTATATAATTTTTGCATTGTATGCAGAGTTTCCTCATTAATTGTATGTTCAGGTGATATATTTTCTTTTATCTCCTGCTTTACATCGGTGGGTATACAATCAGCATTACATTCTGTTGTTAGCGTACTACCGCACAAACAACTAGTTGCGGTACCAACACAACCACAGTACTCTCCTCTACCCCTTCCCAACAATATTCCGCCGGTACTTTCGCTGGCAGTCGGTTGAACATTAAGTGCTGATGAGGTGGTCATTGTTGTGGTACTAGTAGACGCTGTAGTTACTGGTTCATTGCCAAATGATAGATTTTGTCGAAACACTTGTTTACCAAAGTCGCGTAGCGAAAAATCAAAAAATGATCTTGATTGTTCGGTTACAACTGCTGCTGCTGTTGTAGCCACAGTATTGGCCAAGTCAACACTATTTGTAGCAGCTGCAGTTATAATATCATTGCCAAGTTTTGTCCATGATGGTGGGGATTGTTTACGCATAGGTACTAGACTTGTTTGTGACTTTTGTTGTTGTTGTGCAGCTACAACTGCATATGTTGGTGGTGCTGAAAAGAATAAAATTTTAAATTGACTAGAAATAAACAAAAGCAACAATGTTAGTAGCTTGATCAAAAGTAACCTACGGTATATGTAAACTTTTAAAAAAAGAAGACAGAAAAAGAGCCGATATGATATTACTTATTAGAGCAAATATTCTAATTTCAAATAATATAATTGCAGGTCCCACTAAAGTGTTTAAAATTGATAACTTCTAATGCTTTTTAAGTAAAATTATAAAAGTTTTGATGTAAAACCCATATTAAATAGATTTGACCTTAATTGGCATAATTGTAGATTCAATATTTAATTGTGTTATTGTTGTTTTAACTGAATAAGAAAAATTTCAAATTCTTCAAATTTTATTGCCTCTACATCTTTTAATTTAACCCTAATGTTAGAATTACAATCTAAGATAACAAAACTTACACTGACTTAATGGAGTGCCCGACATAGTTGTCGTGGATATTCCCACTGGTTTTGTTTCCGGCGATGAGCTACGCTGAAATATGGTAGTTGGATTGTGAAATAATGTCAACAGTTTATCAACTGCTGTTGGATTTGATATCCAGGATACTTTACGTACACGTTGCTGCTGTTGGTGTTCTGGCTGTTGCTGTTGTTGTTGTTGTACAGCAGGTTGCATTACACTTTCATTTGTCGTTTCAACAATATTAGTGTTTTCTTTAGCTGCAGCAGCAGCTGCTGCGCCAAAAACCTCATTGACAGTATTTTTAGTTAACGTTATGTCATTATCACCGAACACTGCAATTGGACATTGGCCAGTACCAATTAAATCATGTTGTTGCTGTTGTTGTTGACTTAAGGCTTCATTAGGATGAACTAATGATGCTGGCGATAATGAGGGATCGGAGCTATCTGTGTTACTGGCAGGGGATGTAGATGAAGAAGACGACGACGACGACGACGATGATGATGAGGACGAAGAGGACGATGTTGACGAGTCGGACGATGATGATAGCGTTGAAAGTATAGACGGTGAAGGTTGTAGGTTATTGGAACTTATAGGTACAGTTACTGGTATCGTTGATAATGATTTTGGTGTCGGTGTTGTTGTCGTTTGTGTCTGATTGGTAATGTTGTTGTCATTTTCTGTTGTTTTATTTGTACTTTGTTCACATTGTTGTATTGTGGTTGTTTCAACAGCTGATGATATTGATGTATCTGCTGTTGTCGTTACAGAAGTTTCCTGATTCATTTCCAAAATTGGTGAAATAGTTGTTATTGTAGCAGAAGTATCGGTGGTAGTATTATTGATTTCTTGTTGCGGTGTGATTATAGTTGGTGGTGGTGGCCTCACAAATGTTGAGAGAGGTGTAACTTGTGTTGCATCGTCTACTAATGTTCTGCTACTAGAACTATATGAATCTTGCCGCAGATCATCTACACGTTTATATGATTGCGAAGGAGGCGTATTCTCTAAATAACCTGATGACGAGTCTTCTTTAGCATTTCGTGATATAGGCGTTGGTGGGGGATTAATTGGAGGCGTTATGTTTTGGGTATAGCGACTAGCTAACGGTAGATTGGGATCCTCGTAAACTTTTCGAACTAAAAAGCGAGAACGTGGGGATACCGATAAACGCTTGATAGATTGTGTGGATGATGAAATTGTTGCCATTGACGGTAGCGAACAGGACGTAGGCAATGAGGTAGATGTAATATTTGGATAAATTGGATCATTACCTCCCCCTCTTTCTAAATTCGAGGACAAGGGAATAGCTGCGCTACTCATGGAAACGGCCTTTGCTGAAACAAGATTGCTGCCAATTGGTTTTTGAGTACTTGGCGATGTGAGTGGACTTGCTTCTGGAACTCTAAATACCTGAAACCTACTAGCACGATTTGGTGACGACGATGGTGATATCGTTGTTGGACTCGGAACTGGAGAGCGCAGTCTTGTGCCAGCTTTGCGTTTAATATCTAATTTACTATTGGACGCTGGAACTACCACATTTTTCGTGGCATCCACCACTGGACGACTTTGGCAAGTTAATGAAATTTTTCGAGATCCAAGGTAATAACCTCCTCGTCTCTTGGCCATCGCGTTTGCTGTCGATTTTTCCTGTTGCATTTGAGCTTGTGTTTTCTCATTGCGCGAACACATTGAACGTACATTTTCTAAAACTCTGGCATAGTCTAAATGTGCTTCACTTCCCACAGAAAGTCGTTTAGGCTCATCGTCAATGTCGATTTGTGTTACGGTAGTATTAGATTTAAGAACTTCAGCTATTTTTGTAAGACTCTCCACTTCTAACTTATTGTCGCGTATATCGATTCGTTGCAGGGTACTATTGCCACCGAACGTTAAAACAGATGATAGAGTTTCTATTCCTTTGGCACTGAGATGAGCACTCTGTAGGCCTAGAGTAGTTAATGTTGTATTTTTTGTAAGATTTTCCTTCACCGAACTTACAAACTCATTTGACAAACAGTTCTTGCCAATATTGAGCAATTCCAATGATACAGTTTCCGCCAGTAAATCAGAGATGTAGATGCCTGACTCTTTCGTCAAATTGTTATTCCATACTGCCAGTGCCTTTAGGCCGCCAGGAGTTCTCGTACCTGATTCTGACATAGCATCCATAGGTCGTTGCTGCCTCGTAAGTGTATCATTTTTTGTTATTTTTTCATTAAGATGGGATGATGATGAAAAATTCAAATCACCACTGCCTATACTACCATCCAAAGAATTATCGCTGCATAAACTATCCGTACTTTGAGAACGATTACGAGAAGACTGTGTCAAAAAACCACAGGACGATTCTGTACGACGCATTCCACTGCTCGCTCCACCTGGCGAGGATGAGGGTGGTGGTGGTGTAGGTGTGGGACTTGGACTAGTACATATTGCACTATTCGATTTGTACTTCTGTGTAAAACTATCCTGAGCAATTGTCACCTTTGGCATTTTATCGCGAATGTCATTTGCGGTTGTTATTGGAGATTCTGTAGGCTTTTCTAAAGCTGTAAAGCCTACCTGAACTGTAGGAGATGCAGTCGTTGTCACAGAGGGCAGCGAAGATGAAAGGCAAGAATTAATTGGCGAATCAGCTGTCAGACGTTCTCTTTCAGTCAAAGGAGTTGAAAGATTTGTAAAAGGTGGAGTTGGTGGGGTAGGCGTTGATGATGGAGTGACTTGAGCAGCAGCAGCTATTAAGCACTCATTCGATTCAGAGGCAATAGTAGCTGTCTCAATAGCTAACTCTTTGGCAATTTCATCGAATCGTGTACTACTTTCAAGAGATGTTGATAGGCGGGTAAATTCTTCCGGTAGATGACGACTGATATCACCTTCCGAGGCACTTTCGAATGCAGAGTCCGTACTGTGGGTGTCATCGAAATCCTCTCCCAATTTGGTATTCTTATTCACATCCAAAGCACGACTGGCGGCATGATGTTGCATCATATTCGAGTGATCTCCCGAATGCATGTCAACGTCATCTCCAACAACTACTCGAGATACACCACCACTCAGTAGACAGTCACTTTCCTCTGCTTTAACTTCAAACACTCCTGACCTAGAAATATTTTCATCTTCGGTATTATTTGAGTAGGCGGGTGAACTTGCAGTTTGTGTAGATGATAGTGGCGTATTTATTGTTTGGGGGGCGGTATTGTTGTTATTATTATTGTTGTTGTTATTGTTATTATTACTATTTACAAGGGAATTTTGAATATTTACTGAATCGCTTATATTAACGGGTGAATTAAGTAAAACTACATTTTTCTCTTCCAGAGTAACCTTGTTGTCATCACGAGGCGAATTTTGGAAAATCTCCACCACTTCTCCTTCAGGTTGTCTTAACGACGACGTACTTGTCGTTGTCGTTGTGGGATTTACAATGGCACTTGTTACTGCACCCTCACTAAGAGATGTATCTATCAATCCCGTATTTGTTGGTGCCTTTGTATTTGTACTTGTAATTGTTGTAGTGGTTGCAGCAGAATCAAATATTTCATCACTAATTAAACTAGCATCTTCTGAATTACAAGCTGCTAAAGTGTCCGTTGATATATTGGATGCACCATCTTCACTACTACTCTCACTATTCATCGATAACAGTTTATCAAGCATCGACTGACCACCACTGCTACTTTGCAAGGGGTTTCTAATTGTACTGGAACGTACCGTATCGTCAGTATCTTCATCGCCATCGTTTTCATCTATTGTCGATCCAACGGATGATATTAATGGTGGTTTAACTGGTTTATGTTGTTCACTTTCGACATAACCACTTCCCGATTCTACATCGACAACTCCTTTTACCTTTTCTTCAATTGATGGCAAGTTTGCCGAATCATGGCACAATTTATTCTCGCCAATTAAATCATTACTTTTTGATGACTGACTTTCGTGTGATTCTTTGTCCTTTGTTTTCCAATCTAATGATGCGTCATCATTATTGTCAGTCACGTCTACAGGCGGCGAAGATTCAATGGGAGACATACTTTCCCCATCGTCTTCTATGGCAGCGGTTCGTTGAAATGTTGTTCGTCGTTCCAACTCCTTCGATTGCATAATCAAAGCCTTAACTATGTGACGCAAACCTTCGTCTCTTATATTATTATTGCTTATATCGATTAGTTCGATGTAATGATTGCATTTCAACATTGCCGCAATAGTATCAGCATCATTACAATCTAAATCATTGTGTGCCAGCCAAAGTTCTTTTAAAACTTTATTGTGCCGTAGCTTATAACCTGCAGTAATGTATTAACATTGTTAGTAAATATTTATTAGAACAAAAACTAGCAATTTTAAATAGGATCTAAATACATACACAAACCGCTCAACGGTGCTCCTTTTAAACCACAATGTTCTAATTTTAAAGTATGTAAATTGGAAGTACTTAAAGCATTTCCTAAACTATCTGCGCTTATTTTTGATATTGGATTGCCTTCAGCATTTAGCACCTGCAGTTCCTGACTGTGACTTATCATGTAAATGCATGATGTCCAACCTCTATGTGTCATACCCGTAGCGTTTGAGGAAATGTCCAATTCATGTGCAGCCTCATAATATTCAATAATTTCAAAGAGAGCACTAGCCGCCGTTTCGTCCAATTTACAATCTGACAAATCTATTGATTTGTACTGCACCTATAAAAAACAAAAATAAAAACAAATTCAGTTATGTCTTTTTCGATCAACAGTTGATAAAATCAGCAGTAGTTCTTAAAAATATAATTTTATTTGCAAATTTTATTATAGTTATAATTATAGAAAAAAAATAGAAAATAATTTATACCAAAAAATTTTAATGCATTAAACAAACGTGTGGCAAACTTGCTAATGAATTTCAAATTTTCAAATGTATATCACGTGCAATATTTTTACCAAATTTTGTTTATTCAGCAGATTTTTTTATGAAGTCAATTATGTTAATTCATTTTCAAAGTGTTATCGTGATAATAAGAATTAATACATAGTTTGTTTATTAAGAAAACGTATAAATCTACAGATTTTGTTTTGAACTGACTACTGGGCTACAGTTAAAATTGTAATAAGAAATAAAATTGATGTTTATGAATTAACTAAATTAAATTTTAAAATGAAAGAAGTACATGTTCTTACAGTGTTATAAGACTTGTTAAGGTCATCAAGTTAATCGCGAAAAATATTATGCTTTTGTTAATTTCTTATTTTTAAACTTCTTCGATAAGTAGAAGAAACAAACTTTTCCATCATATGAATTTTTTTATGTCTTGGTCAAAAAGTAAAAGCTAATTTTAAAACAACAATTAGAAAAAATTATCTTTTTTTCCGTAATTTCTCAATTTTTAATAAACAATTATTTATTGATACACATAGGTGCAAAAAAAAAAAACGCTGTATTTTAACATGAAAAGATAATTTTTTCTAAATTTCAAATATATTTTCATGTTATAACTCATCGAACAATATTAATGAAAATATAATTAAAATATAAGTAAAATTTTCTTTATTTTCTGAATTATGTTCTTTGATGAATAATGAAATTTATATGTTGTTATTATAATATTTGAATATAAATTTATTCAACAAATTTCTAATTCTCCAAAAATTGATTAATCTTGTAAATAAAAACTAATTGTGCAATTTATACTGACATTAAAATTATTATATGATTGATGCACTTTAATTAAATCTTGTTAAGTGCTACCTATATATAGGCACGGAGGTCTAGTGTTCTCAAACAGTATTGATAATTTTTATGAAAACATGACTATTAGATCTTTTAATTGCATTAAATAAAAACGTTATCAACTAAAATTGCATTGGAAATTCGAAACAATTTAACTACAATTTTAATTTGACTCGAATTTTAAATTTGACTTAAAAAATAGTATAGGAACGGCACATATGAGATTATTTTCCAAGAGAAAAAAGAAAGAGTCATTTCGTAACAATATGTAATTAAAGTATCTTTATATATTAATATAAGTAGAGAATGAGTTAAATTGGTGCACACTTTGATCTAAATTCAATAAAATACCAACGAAAAATTAAGGAACGCACCCTTGGAGTATAAAATATGAAATGAATTGTTACCTAAAGTTTGATTATTACCTAAGATTTATTTATCTTTTGTTATTATATTTCTTCAGTTTTTCAAATCAACTACTTATGGGTAAAAGGAAAATGTTGAAGCAAAGTGAAATATAAATAAATATTTTTAAATTATTATTGTATTTATGAGGACACTCGAATATTAAACTTCATGTAAGTGATGAAAACAGAAACGTATAAACTGATAAAAGTAACATTTAGAGAAAATGTTACAACTAATTGTATATACATATGTATGTATTTGAAAAAAAAACTATATAACATGTTTGTGGTACTATTTTACATAATTATAAACTCCACTTTATAATAAAAATAATAAATAAGAATTATTTAAATTTTTTCTCGAATAAAGTATAAATCTTTAATTTGTACTCTATTTGCATTTTTTATGACAGCATAGAGAAAAACTTAACTACAATGAAAATATTATGAAATAAGTTAGTGCTATTGCTTTCCAACTATGTCATTTTCTCCATTTATAGGTCATGACTATTATTTAAAATTTTTTTGTTTGTCATATTCTTATTTTATATTTAATGGTATTTACAATATTTCAGGGTGTTGTTGACTGACATACGAAAACAAATGATTATCCTTCAAAATTTTGTTTAAGATTTTTTTTCATTTGGAGGACGACAATATAATGATGATTACGTCTACGCGTCTATTGTATTGTCTGGTCTTTTTTTATTATCTTTTGTATTTTTTTCGTATGTGTTCTCATTTAACTAACTTACCCTTTTTAATACTTCTTCTAATGCTTCACAATCACTTGGCGCCAATTTGATTGACTTTAGTGATAGCAGTGGTTGTCGACTCAATTTTTTGGTAAGATCTACTGCTTTTAAATGGTCCAGTATTGATGGCAATGGTTTTGTATTGTGTTTTTGACATGATGTTATATACAATTCAGCAATTTCCGAAATACTTTGAACCATATCAACTGAAAAATAAGAATAAATAATTTTTTTTCAATCTTAAAATATTTATTTTATTTAAATATAAAAACAAAGTTCACACACAGCAATTTTTCTTGCCGCAATTCTGAGATTATAGGAGATAGAGAGGAGAAGAGAGACTTTTATATTCTCTTTACCTCTTTCGTCTACAAAATCAGAACTGCGGCAAGATAAATTGCTGTGTGTGAACCCGGGTTAAATTATATATCTGAGGAATATTGACAATAAAACTTCACACAAATTTTAACAAACATTTTTTTTAAATAGGCAATAATTTTTATGGTTATATAAATTTCTCTTCAATTATATATCCAACACTTATAGTACTGGTCCGGCAAAAAAAAAACTCTCTTATAAATGAAAAGCAGGACTTTTTTATGAATTTTGATATGAATTCGCTTCAGTTTTTGTCAGCAGATCAGAATTTTATTATGATAAGATCTAATATTTTGTAGTAAATTAACCGATTACTAGTGTATATTTACCTATAACTCGAAAACGCTATGCACTATTTATATTAACGATACACCAGTAAAATTGGCTTTAAATCGTTTCAATATAATTTTTAATGCTCTCAATAGTTTCTTAATTATTAAAATAATGTTATTCTTTACATCCGACATAAATGGTCAGAGGAACATTTTAAGGATTTTCATATTTTCATATTTAAATTTAAGGAAATTTAGATACAATGGCTCTAAATTTAAGAATATATTATAGCTGCAGTATATGACTTCAATTCTGACCCATGCACTGAACTAATAACTAACATTAATAATAAATAATGGTAACACTTTGTATTGAAATGAAATCAATCAATATATAACATAATATAGCCATAATGGAAGCTGGAGTATCTATATAATAAATTATATTAAAAAAATAACAAAAATGTATATTTAAAATCCGAAACCGAATAAGAAAATGTTCTTAGTTCAAGTGGCAAGGAATTTCAAATCCTAGAAAGTCGTACTTGAAATGATTTATTAAATGTATTCAATCGTCTAATAGGAAAAATTATCTGTGAATTTCTCATGGGGGGCATCCACTTAAGACAGATTTATAAAAAAAATAGTAAGATACACGGGGAGATAAAAACCCAAAAAACCCAAACCCAATCAACTTTGTTTTATTTGGATTCAAGACAGAGACCATGACAAAACTCTGCTTATGACATAGTCTACATTATTTTCCAAAACATTTAAAAAATCCGTATAAGAATAACAAGCAAACTGTACATCATCCGCATATACAAAAGGAAAACAAGAAATTCCATCCACTTCACGCAAGAGGCCATTGATGTAAAGCACAAATAAATAGAGGTCCAATAACCGATCCCTGAGGAGCACCACTAACGATCCGTTTAATTCGCGATTCAAACATATTGATATCTGTCACTGAGGTAAGATCGTATCAAACTACATGACGAATAGGAAAAAACCAAATTATATAGAAGTTTATGAAATAATCTGGAGTGCAAAATCTTTTGAAAAATCTACTGAAAGTAAAGCCACATTCTAACGATTGTCTAACAAATGTCTGATGAAATCTGTCAAAGAATTATGTAAAGAGGTAGTGCTATGACCCCTCCGAAATCTCGATTGCCAGTGGTGAATCAGACAACCATTATCAAGATAATCAATCATTTGGTCTTTAAGGATATGTTCAACAACCTTAGAAAGTACAGGAAGTATAGAAATGGAAATTATAGGAACAACCCTAGCTATTTTCCACCTGCATGGGAAACAGGAAGTAGTGATAATTGTATTACCAAGACGCAGCAAATGTTAGGAAATAAAAAGAAAAATCAACTTGATGAACCTCACTGGCAAATCATCATCACCCACAGTATTGGATTTTTTCTTAAGCAATGACTCATACAAAACATTGGTATTAACAACTGAAAATAAAAACCCCAATCATTTAGGCTATCCGGAGTAAACATCGCCATATGATCCCGAGTTACAAGGCACCCATTCCTCTTTATACTGTCCATATAATCTTAGGAAAATATTAAAAAATAATTTTGATTTTGCATGGTCATAAATTAAGTTATACATAAAACTCTCCATTCTAACTAAAGAAGTTTACATGTAGTGACCAATTTAAAATAAATGTATTTACTGTATCAATACTTTTTTTGGCCCCTTTATGTGCTATTAATTGTACACAAGTGTTACGGAATTAATTTTAAGACAAAAATTAATTTATAGAAAATTATTTACGTTTATTAATATCCTAATAATGATCAAACCAAATATTAGGCTGAAAATTGTATCATTACTAAATAAAATTTTGAATGATGACAACAACAACAAGAACCGAAATGTTATCTATAAATAAACGAAAAATTCTAAATTCAATTTCAAATTTAGACTTTTCCTTTTATTTGTAAAATAAAGTCATATGACGTATTAGAATACATGATTTAAATTCAACAATCAACCTAACAGTTTCAGTTTAAGATTTTTTTAACACACAATCATATGAATATTTAACATGTTTAAATAATAATAAATTTAAAACATAATTTGTCTCAATATTTGATGACATTATCGCTTAACAATAATCAGCAAATATAAACATTATTTCTTTAATTTGTTTTAAAATACGTAAAAGCAAAAAATAAAAAAATAAAAATATCAAAACAAATTATTAAATATTTTGATAAGTAACCGCAATATTTATTATAAAAAGAAAACAAATCAACAAGAACTAAGTATAAAGAGTAATGTATTGTGTACCCCGATGTATACATTTCATTTCGTTGTATAGCACCTGGAATTACCTAAAATAAAATACAAATAAAAAAATATTATATGTACATAATGCAAAAAAAAGGAAAAATAAATAAATTTTTTAAATAAACAAAAAACAACTCAAGATAAAAACTGTCGAATACAATCTTTTTGTTTATTATTTTGAAAATTACTATAGGTCTACTTCAATTTAAATTATAAATACTTTTTTGCTGATTAATTATTTATTTATTTATATGTAATTGTATAATATCAATTGACAAAACAATATTTTGTTTTTTTTATTTTGTATTTATAACTTATTTTGGTCGCATTATTATTTATATTTTGTCTAATTCACGTGATGGGATATTTATTAACGTTTTGAAACATGAAATTAATTTTATTATATTTTTAATTATTATTGTCACGTCTTTAATTATAACCAAACATTAAAAATATCTACCATCTGACTAGCAATCGACATATAAAATAGACTGCGTGTTATCGGGATAGAGTCATAACACTTTTAAACGAAAAAAAAATCTATATAATATTTGATACTTTTGAAATTAAAAAAAAAACTAACAATGAAATGCTGGAAAACTGATTCGTATACATCATTGTGATCGTTATAGAGTTTGCTTTCATAAAGTATTGAGAGAAAACAAAAAATTTTGAACATCAGACAAAAATCACCATCTCCGAATTCGATTAAATGTACAGACTCATTACGTCAATATAAAATTTAAAGTTCTTCAAATTTTTCAAATAAACCATAGATTTTATCGCTGCTCAAAGTTCACTTTTTCAGAATTTTCTTCATAAATGTATGAAATTTAAATCAATATATCTCGGTACATATTTGTCCGATTTAAACAATCTTTGGCTCAAATTAATGCTTAATGAATTTACTTTCTAAATATTTTTCTGTAAAACGCCACTTTTTAAAGAACAATTAAACTAATATTCGTCCTTGTATCAAGGATATTTAAAAAAATATATCTTCCATTTTTATAATGTTTTTCCCCAAAATGTTCCCTAAAGTGTTTGCATCAACACATAAAAAATTTAGAGTGGGACCATGAGGGGATGCTGAGAAAATTAAAATTATGTAATATAATCCTTTATTTCAGTAATAATTTAAAATGTTTTTGTGTATTTTTGTTTTCTATATAAAAATATTTAAATTGTGTTTTTTTTTTGTATAAAAATTGTATATAATAAATGCAAAGATTTCATATTTTTGTATATTCAACGATACTTGCATTTGCAACGATACTTGCAATAAAATGCATTTTGTGAATATTTAGAAAATCTAAATCTTTTAGTTGGTCTACAAAATATTGTTGCCTAAACTTTTATGATTTCAAAATTTTACGATTTATCAAAACTAAAATAGAAAATCATAAAAAGGTACCTTGTAACATCCAAGTTATTCTTCATGAATCGAAACAGTGCAAACAATATATTGTTCAGACAGCTGTTCATTGTATCTAACCATAAATACATATGTATATGGGTTATTTAATATTTTTTTATTAGTAAAAAGATCATTATTTTTAAGGTAATACAATGAAAGCATATTTAGCAGATTTTAGCAATTTTTAATTTGCCTTTTATACTTCTCGTGTAAACAGTATGGTCGTACATACTGGAGTATATGTTGGAACAAAAATTAACTAAAAACAAATATATTCAGCATGGCACATAATTTTTGTTATTAATGTCAATCCATATTCTTTAATTAAAATAATTTGCAATTTTTAATAAATTCGGATTAATACAATACGGATTATTGAGTTTGTAATGAGTTGGGGAATGGTGTCCGGATCACCGAATAATTCTGATTATCATTCTTATACAGTATAAACTTTATGCATTATTATGAGAAATATACACATAATATATAAAAGATTTGGAGACATGTAATTTTTTTGGTTCTAAAGGGGTTCAAATGATATTATTTTGATCTCTGTGATTTTCATTTACACGATATAAGAAATTATAATTGGATTCTTGGGTATAGGGAGCAATATCGTTTTCAGGAACTGTAAACGTATTATCAAAATCTTTTTAAAAATGGGCAAGAATGGAATATTGCAAGATTAAATAATATTTATGATTATATCCAGTGAATTTATCACTATGGTAAGTAATGCAGCTAAACACATGCCGCATGTCATTAAATTGTAAATTTCTTGTCAAAATGATCCACTTATATGACCTTAATATCATTACAAATGTTAAGGATTAGATAATCTGTAAAATCTACGACGTAAGATTACTGTTCGACACTAAGAATGATCACATTTAGGAATTCAAAAATTTCGTCGAATATTGAAAATCCTTAAACGATTCAATAAAAACGGATTTTTTTAAATAAATTACAAAGAAAATTTTATAATTTTGCACTTTTTTAATATAAATTTAATAAATTTCCTCAATTTAGTTGATAATTAAAAGTTAGTTCTATCCTAATGACACGAAAAATGCTGAAGAATTTTTCATGTGAAATTAAATAACAGGAAAAGAGCACCGTTACAAAAAAAAATGTGATCTATTTCTATTATGTTTTATTTATTTAAGAAGTTACTCGATTAAAAAATTATAGCAATTTTTCATTTCAAACTATAGTGGTTCCATCCTGGTGACGAGGAGTGTATATAACAATGACTTGTTTATACATTTTTGTTATATTTTGTAACGTAGTTAATATGTAGTTAAATTGATCTCATTATCGCAAACGATTAAAAACGTATAATATAAAACACATAAACATAATATAATAAAAATAGCATTTATTTTGGATGAGCATTAAGTGCTACTTTCGTTAAGGACTCTTATAATAAAGGACACTTTAAACAAACTGTCAAACTGAACAGTAATAATGATATGAAAGGTTACAAATTAAAAATCGTTTAATTAAATTTATATTTAAAAGTTTATACAAATTTAAAATAATAATAAACAATAAATAAAATACTATTTTTAAGCAAACATTGGGAATTGTAAACTTTATACAGTAAATAGATTCTATGAGTACACTGGACTCTAGCAACGAGAGTTTCCCATTAAAAAATATAATAATAATTGAATATTGTAGAAATACTACTTAAACGATTTGTACTGATAAGGTGAATTATAGTGGAAACATATTTTAAACTTCTGTATTGAAGAAATATAAATTTATTACATAATAATTTCGATTTGTAGGAGGGAAAAAGGAAGAGATAAGTAAAATATTTCGTATGAAATAATGGGAAAATAAGTTTTTTTTTTCAATATAAATTTCTTTATTTTACAATTAGGGTTGAAATCTTAGTTTAAGGTAAGTCTGAGAGGATTGTAAGGAACTCTGCATCAACCCGGAGAATAAAGAAAGAGAAATTAGTATAGATGATAGACAAACAGCGAGATCAATAAAAAGGAATTGAAATAATTAGAAAATGTATATATTTCATTATTTAAATAACCAATTCCTAAGACGGACTCTGTCAAGCTTTCCTAATAATCCACCGAGAAATCGGATGGCTGGTTTTAAATGTTCATTATCATTAAAAAATACATAAAATATTGAAGGTATTATAGGATATGCGTGGAAATATCATAATATTTACTGACAGCAAAGGTGCAATTAAATTCCTAACAGGTTTGTATAATACACATATAATCTGGTAAATGAATGAAGGCCGAACATCCGAAATTGAGTTGGCGGTACATTCTAGAACTGCACTTGTGCTATATCTATATTTATTTTTTTTTTTCAGCTACACTGTATTCACTACTATCGCTTTTTTTAATATATTTAACCCATTCATCTTTTTATTTCCCTTGTAGATAACGCAAAGGGACTAATTAGGATCCAAATGAGCCGAAGTCACCTTGGTGACAACCTGCTTCACCTAACCTACATGCAAAAGATTTACTACTGTGCACGCTTCCATGTTCCCCGCTGCGGCATTTAGAATGGCTAGAGGACCCGGTAAAGTACATACATCCACACATACATATATACCTTTATCCGTCAATCGCACTATCTTTATATCAATTTATCTATCATTCATATTTCAAGTAACTATTAAGTTTTCAAATTTAATTCATAACTTATTTGTTTTGACTTTAAAAACTTAAAGCAAACAAATGACGTAAAAGACCAGCGAAGAGTTGTTTTGTCTTTCTTTTTTTCTTTTTTTATTTATTTATTTATTTTTTATTTATTTATTTCTATTTGAAACTTATTGTTGCTTTGGTGGTTTGTTATAGTTTGTTGTTTTAATAGTAAATAATTTGATATAGAAAAATTATAGTGTTAAATAACATAGAGCGATAACAAGGGACAATAGGCAACAACAAAAGAAAAACAAATTTAATTTAGCAATAGTGATACCTAGAATACCCTAACGATGTCATATAAACTTAATAATCTGATGGTTTTCTTTAGTTTAAAGGAGAGAATCATAGAATCAATTATAGCTATGTTGTTCTAAATAGTTACTCAAGATAACGGACGAAAAAAAATGAAAAATAAATAAAAATTAAATAAACGATTGCAGAATATTACGTTGATTCTAATATTTATATTGACCTTATATGGAGCATTGGAAATTATGGACCGATTTTCATAAAATTTTGCACTATATTTTCTCAATATATATAAAACTTATTTGCGTTGAATAATAATTAGAATTCATGCACTCTTAAAAGATTTCGGAAGAGATTTTTATATAGGAGCTACGGTGTATTATGAACCAATCAGAAATTTGGCATTAAAATTTTTAGAAACTTATATATGCCTATTTCTTAATTGACTACATCTATTATAGTTAAATCTTTAACACAGAACGTAATTGGTATGAAAACTTAATGAAGTAATGGCTTCGTTCTTAGACCATAAAGGTCCAAATTTCATTAAATTATTTTCAAAAATTGTTCACAATGTTTATATATGTATCAGCCAGGCCGATGAAAAATCGTTCAGGAAATGATTCTAATACGCAGGGTATCCTTTAAGTTGGGCGTCTGAGAATAGAGAGATTCACAAGACATAATATAAGTTTATGGCTGAATAACCATAACTACCATTTCAAAATTTCATAGAAAATTGAACGGAAAAATATAATTAAAATTGTACCTCTCAAAGAAGGGTACAAATTTCACACAAAACTACACATTTATATCCATTATTGCCAATGGGTTTTTATAAAAATATGTTTTCACAGCTGATCAAAATATTACGATTTCGTCCTACACATTATAAATATAACTTACAAATATACCTACGGATTTTAATCAATAATGAGCAGTTTAGAATAAAATATATAGCGAAAATCTGTCAGATTTTTCCCTTCAATGCTAATTTAGTGAAAAATAAAATATACATGTAGGAATTTTTCCCCACTTCTGACAACACTACATATATCTAATTAAAAAAAAAAGATACAGAAAATAAATACCATTATAATCTAATATTGTCATTTAATTATCATTATTTATTTCATTATTATTTAATTCATCATTTCTGAATTGTTTTATTTTTATAGTAATTTTCCATTAAAAACAATAGGAAAACAAATAAGAAAATACAGCACATTCCTCTACACTGGCCATATTACACCCTACAACCCAGCATAATAATTTAGTATATCAAAAGAAATATATATATATTAATAAATATTTTTGGAATCATTATTATATAGAAAGAAATACTAATAAATCTTGGCAATATAATTCATTTGTTCATACAACTTTTTTCGATTTATTATTTTTATTTTTTTTTCAATACCAGCATTTCCATTATATTGCCAATAAATACTTGTAGCGCCCTACACATTTAATGTAGGGGACAATAAACAAAAACACATAAATATGTAGATATGTACTTATAGCATATAGCGAAAAGAAGAGAAAAAAATCTGCACGTTGTATTCATATGTACATACATATATATGTATGTATGTATGTATGTATGTATGTATGTATGTATGTATGTATGTATGTATGTACGTATTTATGTAGTTTTTTTTATTTTCGCCAATTAGAGTTTTATACAAAAAATTTAAATGGAAATAAAAGGGAAATTTAAGTTATATTAAGAAAGTTGTTTAAAATCAATAATTGGAACAAAATGTAAACAGTAAAATTCTTAAATAATCTTAATATCCTTTAGGTAAAAAAAATATATATATATTGCTGCAACATTGACTTCAACTACTACACACTGCTACAAAATTACACTTTTTATTTTCAACAAAAAAAATTTACTTATGACCTGACATTTTATATTGAAAATTGTGAAAACGAATTTTTCTTCCGTTTTACAAAATCAGTGAATTAGTGCATATTATCAAATATACTTGGTGATTGGAGATTTTTTGTGTGTAATTGTAATTTAAAAATTCTAGTTACGGATTTTTGCATTTAAAAATGTTTCTCGTTTCTGCTGTAAAAAAGACTGGTTATGATATATACAGAAGTATATTAAATGATGCTATGTTTGTACTAGGGTTGTCATTCGAATAAGAATTATTCGACTATTCGAGGAACAAATTTTGTATCCTTTTCGAATGAACAAAAATTTTCAATTATTCGATAAATAATCGAATCATTTTTTAAAACGAGTTTTTGTTTAATGTCTTTTAGACATTATAAGTGTAAAAAGTTGTGTGATGATTGAAAATTTTGTTAGGATATATAAATTTTCAAACCATAAATTAATTGATTTCGGGTTAAACACTTTTGCGGATACTGAAGTCTTAGTATTATTTGAAAAAAAAAAAAAATAATAGCTTTTCTAAAATTTTAATTAAACGCCTTTATGTTACGATAAACGGAAGACCTATATGTTATTCTCAAATTCCGGAAATTTCCAGCAAATGATTGAATTAATTTAATTTTCAAGTGATTTTAATGATTCCAGTGATGTGGAAATGTGCGAAAACTCTTAAATATTTGACAATTGTTTGTTAAATGAACTCAAAGTAGTAGACTTATGTGAAACGATTTTTAACAAATCTGCATTTATTAAACAAATGACATCGTATAACATAAATAATTATTTAAAAATAAAAAGAAAATTTCGTTATATTATTTGTCTGTAATTTGAATATGGTCCCAATTTTTGTATATTGATTTGTTCCATGTTAATGATTTGTAATTTTTCTGCCGGTTTCTATAAATGCGAATGTAACTTTCGTTCACATTTTGAGAAGTAGGCAATTAATCTAATTTTATGTAAATTGTAAATAATTATTCAAACTAATTTATTCTTTATTCGTTCGAATAATCGAAAAAATTCAAATTTTATTCAATCAACTACAATGTCGAATAATTGACAAAATAAGTTTTCATCAAAATTTTAGACTTTGCGTTTGATTTAATGAATGGATAAAAAAAGAACATATTTAAAGAATTGTTCGTCTTCTAGTTATTTTCTTTCAACTCTTTTCGTTAGCATTTGTTATTTCATGTTAATTAGTCACTTTTCCTTTTAACTGAGCAAATTTATTTTATATTTTTGTTATTTTATTTAGTTTAGATGAATGAATTTATTTCATATTTCTTTTTATTTTATTTTTTAATTCCATTTCCTCTTGGCTTGTTGGGCCACAAGTTGCCAAGTAGCCGAAAAAAAATAAAACATTTTAATGTTTTTTTTTTTTTCTCTCTTAGCCACGTTATTGCGATGGAAACTATTATTTGTATTAAAGTAATAAAATAGAAAAGAAAATATAGTATATTTTATTTAAGTTTAAAATGTATTTGAGGAAAAAGAGGAGTTGCACTGAAACATCTGAGTACATTTATTTTTCTGTTGGTTTGTTTTAACTACCGAAACTTGTTTTGAAATCATTAACAAATATCATTATTTTTATTATTAAATAAAATACTATTTGCGGCCTGTGAGAAAAAGATAGAGTGTCTGTGTGTTAATGTTATGATGATGATGATGATGACATCATTTGCTTTTATTTTTAATATTGTATTTTATTATTGTTGCTGTTATTCTTCTTGTTGTTATATATACATACATACATATATACAGGCATATTTGCGTTGATGTTTCTCGGTCTGTTGTTGTTATTGTTATTGTGTCTTATATATTTCGTGTTTGTGTAGACTTTGTTATATTAAGTAAAAGCAAATCGAGCGACCTTAAGAAATATTTATAAATCGTTTTTATATTTTTCTAAATTAAATACAAATTTTAAATATAGTTAATATTTAACATATTTTATTATTATTATTCATAAATTTATTATGTTCGAATTTAACCCTAGCTTTTTATAATAAAACGAGCGTATAAGTCTGCCTATGCTAGGAAATATAATATTATAATAAAAAAAAATAAACCCCAAACCATATCGAAAATCTTTAAAGAAACAATATTTCACTTCTCTAATCGACGTTAAAGATTTGAAGCTGCTGAAATCTGATGAGATAATAGTGATTAAAAAAAAGCACATAAATCCGTCTATCTACTCCTTGATAAAAATATAAAAATCTAGCTCCGTTTGTATTTATGTTAACCCAATATTAATTTTCTACCATGTCTTAAAAATCTTATATCTTCGCTCATGATAAAAATATCAAAATCTGCCTCTGATTGGATGTGTGGAACAAAAATCATTGTAATTAGAGTTCTGATTTTCAACCATCTTTGTAACTAGAATTTTAATTTTTTATATATGGAATTTATTCACAAAGAATTTATAATAGTATATTCATAAAATTCCAAATAAAATGTGGAATAGAATATGTAATTTCACCTTTTTTCAATACTAATTTTTCACATATGTAATATTAACATTAAAAGCTAAACAAATAGTTTTGTTAAATTAAAGTATCAAAGAAATTATTTTTTCCAGATTTCAACCTCTTGGTATTTTTATTCTTCGGTTAGGCCATGCAAACTTATTCGGAAAAAATGGATTTTCTACAAAAAAAAAGAAAGGAGACAATGTGAAAAATATATACCAGATATATATCAACTTATTTCTTATTTTTCTTATATTTGTTTATCAATTTTCACCAAAAAATAATGCAGGTCTAATAAAATGAAAATTTGTTTACGAATCTAATTTCACTTTGGGTTGCGTAAAACATACAATATTTTCCAAAGATGCCAACAAGATTTTACTGATTTCGAATTCAATTATAAAAGTACTTATTCTAAGATCTATTTTCCATAATAAATAAACTTATTTAAAAAATTCATCAATTTTGGCAAAGAATAGTGGTCGGCGAAATCATAGTTCGCTGGTAAGGTTTTTTTTTATATATTAATATATAGATACATATATAAAATATACTACACGTACTAGATATTTTTTTAAATAGTAAAAATTATTTTTCAAAATTTCTTAAGCCTTTTATATATACAATAGGCGAACAAATTTTCTTAGGAAAACATTTTGTATTTATCATAAATCACAACTAATATTTAATAATTCTCTTAAAAAATATTTGCAAGATAAAAAAACTGCAACTTTTTCTTTAATATTAAAACCTTTAAAACAGACATTTGAAAATCCTATTTTTAGTCGTAACACATGGCCTTTAATGTTTTAAAAAATTATACAAAATACCAATTAATAAGAAAAAATTTAAACAATCTCTCTAGGAAAAAATGCCGGTTTCTTTTTGTTGATGTTGTTGGTATTTAAATCAACTCATTTACTCATTTGTTATAGTCTGTTTTTATAATTTTTCTTATCATGATTGTTTGTATGTACATACATATATTTGTTTTATTTAGGGCCTGGAATCAGCAATAAATACAGGAATGAAGTCATTTTTTAATGAGTTTTACTTGTAGTTGAAATGTTGTGTTTATATGTATGTTTTTCTTACAATTACAAGCAAGCATTGCGTCATTTGTCTATTGTGCAGATTGGAAAAAATAACTTTTTTCGGACGATTTCATATTAAGAATAATATTACGTATTAATAATTATAATTTTGTAAATGGGTAATTTTTATAATTTGTAATAAAATATAAAAAATAGCTTAATCATTAGGTATTCATTAAAAGGAAATAAAAAAAATAAAAATAAAAATGATATATATGTACCTAATAATGTGTCAATTTCAGGAATGTATATTTACCTTTCTTATCAAAAATTATTCATTAAACTACAAATATATATAATAATTATCAATAAAAAAAATATTTTATGAAGTATAAGTAAACAAATAAACACAACAATTTTTAAAAGTTTTATTGTTCTCTAGCGCTGACACACACACACGCACACATAAATAAGTAAAACTTTCTTAAAAGAAAGTAATTATTCTTAAAAAAAACATGTACTCAAAATTACAAACTGGAGAAAATAATAATTTATTATTCTTTTTTATTTATACATTTCTAGTGTATTCACATATGTAATACAAAATCTAAACAAAAAATAAAAAATAATAATTAAAAATATATATATAAATATATATAACATAAGTTCATTCAGATCGTTTAATAAAAAATAAATTCTGAACGCTCAAAACTATTATGTTAAACACTCAAATATTACTAAATCAACAAACAAAGTTCCTAGAAAAGCACAATAATAGATAGACTTAATAAAATTTCTTTTCAAATTTAAAATTCTCTGCTCAAATGGCAGAAGAAAATGAATATAATTTTGCATTTGAATTTCAGGTAAATATATACATATACATACAAACATACCAAAATTATATTGTAACTTAGAAAATGAAAAAAAAAATAGGCAAATTTTACTAGTTGCCTAAATTTTTTTTTACACATTTTTTGAGGAATTTGTTATATAATAATTGTTATATTTATTTATTTCTATTATGTTTAGCAATATGCTGAAAGTTTGCAAAAACCACTCAAAACTTTCCGTGTAGATTTTGGCGCAAACAACGTACCTACTGGCGAGGGTTTCGTTGCACGCGATGAAGATCACTTTACCACAACATACAGCACAACACAGTAAGTAATACGAAAAAATAAATACATATTTGTTACACAATCCATACATACATATGTATGTATGTATGTATATGGTATTAGGTATGCTACTAGTTGACGATTACTTTCCATTTCAATTATTCACTTTTAGATTTAGCACAACAAAAACAACCAAAAGTGTTTATGATGCTAGCGATTATGTACACACCACAACCACAACAAATGGAACGACTGTACCATCGAAGCAGTCTCAAATACAATTCAACGAAATTCATAGTCTGAAACGTGTTCAGACAAGAAACGAGAATGTTGGCACTGAGTTTGGTAGCAATGCCAAACATTTACTAGACATTACAGGCATAAGAGACCCCCGAACTGGTCGGGTATTAACTATTGGGGATGCTATACAAATGCGTATTTTGGATGTACGGACGGGAGAAATGATCGTCGGTGATGATAAGCGGATTTCGTTGGAAGATGCTGTTAAGCAAGGTTTAATTGATGCTAAGTTAGCACATCAACTATTGCAACCAGGAGCTGGAAAAGATGCCAGCGGACGAGAGCTTTCCCTACTTGAAGTTATACAGCGTGAGATAAGTGAGGCTGAATCTGGCTATGAAACGGCTGAAAAACGTATTAAGGTAACAATTGAAGAATCCACAGACGCTGAAAATCCCAAAAATATTGCCGATGCCATTTCTGCTGGAAATGTTGATACCAAGACTGGTCTATATCGTGTAAAATCTGGCAAAACGATAACACTGGCTGAAGCATATGAACGTGGATATCTTATTAGACATGAATCGGTGACAATCAAATCAAATGCCCTGTGCCTTAGTGATGCAATCGGGCACGGTTTGGTCGATACGGCTGGATGGATAGCCGATCGTAATTCGGGTGACAAGTTCAGACTTGATTCGGCTATTGCCAACCAACTCATCGATCCCAATGTACGCGAAGTTGTTGATGCTAAGAACGACAACAAGATCACACTAAACGAAGCTCTCAAATCGGGCATTTTGAATCCAAAAACGGGTCGTTATTGGAATGAAGTAACTAAAGAAAAATTGACATTTATCGAGGCTAAAAATCGTCAACTTATTGTCAAGCCATATACGCTTAAGGACATTTGCGATTTGAATTTAATGGATAAACAATCGAAGATTACAAGCCCCATGCGACGCGAAAAGTTAAGTATAATGCAGGCCATAGAATCGGGTGTCTTAGATGGCAACAACTTGAAGTGTGTGACAAAACGAAAAGGCGAATTGATCACACTTCAAGAAGCAATTGCCGATGGCATCGTTTTGCCAGCCGAATCAAAGTATAGGGATTTTATGACCGGTGAAATAGTGTCAATACCCGAGGCTGTAGAGCGCGGTTTAATAAGCAGTGTATCCCAAAAATCAATATTTGACATAGATGGATTTAAAGATATGGTTAGCAATGACTTTGTTAGTTTCAACGTTGCCTTGTCACGGGGAATTTTACGCCGTAAAAGTACAGGTTTTGCTTTAGAAACTAGTCGCGATTCACAAGTGCCTTTAGAAATAGCTATGAATGAGGGTCTTATACGTCCTGAGGTATATGAAATGTTTAATAAGGGTATCGGTGTTCATAATGCTAGCGGCAAAGAGTTAAATGTATTTGATTTATGTTATCATAATTTAATTGACCCCAAGACTGGTTATTTGTTAGATCCTAAGACTGGAGAAACTGTGCCTCTTGATTTAGCTATAGAACGCAAGTTTATAACGCCTGAGGGTGCATTACTTTTAAGTAGTCTTTTAAATATTACATTGACAACTGAAACTGTAACAAGAACAATTAATCGCTATGTGACTATTAGATCTGGTTCCCAAGAACCTGTAGAAACACACGTAGTCTTGACTTTCACCGAAGCTGTCCGACAAGGTTTCATAGATGAGGAGAGACAACTTTTTAAAGATCCAAAAACTGGTAAAATTTATTCAGTACAACAAGCACTTAGCTATGGGCTTCTTCAGCCAGATGTCAATGATACAGTGCCTGAACCAACAAATCGTAAGAAAACAAAATCTACGATAACTATCGTAACTAAACAAATAGTGCCCGAATCAGAACCAATCAAAATGAACACACAGAAATTTATTGAAAAATCAGTAGAGATTCCCATAGCTCAGGAAGTATTAAAAACTGGAAAGATCAATACAGACTTTATACAAAGCGAAAAGACCTCTTACGTTGAAAATAATATACAAGAAAGACAGATTATAGAATTGCCGCCGGGAGGCTGGCCTCTAAAAGACGCTATTGATCAGCGAATTTTCAATCCGGAAACAGGCGTTTTCTATATTAGAAGTACCGAAAGAGTTGTAAGCTTTGAAGAATGTATTACAAAGTACATTATCAATAGTTTATCTGTGTCAGTCATAGATCCGAGAACACATGAAAAACTGTCAATTCGTAATGCCTTTGAAAGAAATATTCTAGATTCATTCGGCAACTATACAAATAAAAACCACGAGGTACAAACAATGCGTTCAGCTATTAATGATAATAAAATTATTCTTGAGCCTGTACCAGTGACAAAAACATCCGCTAGAGAGCAATGCATTCTACGCATTAGTAAGATAAATAACTTACCCGAAATTGTCGAAATATCAACACCACTTTCATCAGAATCATCTCCAAAATTTGTTGAAGTTTTAACCTTGCAACGCGACTTAACTTCTCCTGAACCTTTACAAATTGCGCCTGGAGCTATATACGATCCGTCCACGGCTTTAGTGATATTTACACATAATGGACAAACAGAAAATATCTTTGATGCTGCACGTCATGGTTTAATCGATGAAAATTTAATTAAGATCGTAGATCCCAATAGTAAATCATTAATATCGATAAGTGAAGCAATTTCACGTAAAATTTATGATCCTCAAAATTCAACTATTGTTACAGATGATGGTTATTCCGTTGATATTCTGACAGCCATACAAAAGGGACTTGTTATTGTTTCGGGCGCGCCTCTCGTTGCAGCTGAAGGTGCTTTGCGTACCATACGATTTGTAACAGATCCTCGTACTGGAGAACAGATTCCTGTTGAGGTGGCGTATGAACGCGGTATTGTCTCAAGAGATCAACTTTGCAAGACGAAGTCTTTTGAAAGCGACACATGTGAAGAAAAAGTTGTAGTGCTTCAAAAAATGCGAAAAATAATTTTGAAACCTTCGGATGCTTTCAAAAAGGGTATAATTGACGAGAAAACGAAAGAAATCCTAGAAGACAAGCGCAACTTTGTAGATGAAAGCAACCAAGTGATAACGATTTCCGAGGCATTGGAAAAAGGTTTAATCGATGGTAATAGCGGAAATATTGTGGACCCACAACGTAATCGTATACTGAATATTTCCGAAGCTGTAAAAGAAAATATTATTGACCCCGAAGAAACCAATCATATTTTAATACCTCTAGCAAAATCACTCTCTATTCCCAAACTTATGGAACAAGGTCTAATAGACACAAAAACCCAAACAATTATACATCCAGAAAGTGGATATGGTCTAAATATTAGGGAAGCAATTGTGTGCGAAGTCTTGGATCCTTGCTCAAAACTGAAACGACCATTGATATGTACAATTGAAGAAGCAATTGAAAATGATATTATAGATCAAGATAAGTGTACCTTTAATGTCGATGGTAAAGTTTTGAACTTTGCTCAAGCGTTGTCGGGTGATATATTTGATAGCAACTATGATAAACAGAAATCAGTCGTATCAATACCACCCGTAGGTATGACTTTCCCTGTTGTAGTTGAAAGGGGCTTACTAAACACCGAAAAAGCAATTATTGTACATCCAGAAAATAAAAAAGACATACCTTTAAGGAGTGCTATTGACAATGGTTTTATTATGTCTATTCCTTATCCACCAAAAGTTGATGCTGTAGAAGTTCATAATGCTGTCGAAAAAGGACTTATAAACGTAGTTGATCAAACATTTAAAGATCCCAAAGACCATGAAAGCTTTCCTATACGACAAGCTTTGGAAAATGGTCAATTGGTTGTTAAGCACATATCAGACTTTGTTGTAACACAAAAACCATTGCCAAGAACTGAAGTGATGGAAACTATAACAGCAGTTCATACTGTAACTACGAAAACAATTGAACTTATCCAGGGCTATATTTTAATATCAAATAATGAAGTTCAAAACGTTAAAACTGGTGAAGTTTGCTCCATAGAAGAAGCGAAAGCTATTGGTATTTTGAGAGAGGAAGAATGCTCAAAAGAAACACGTTCTGTAACCGAAAGTAAAGACAATATTCCTGAAGTGTCTAAACCTAATAATTTGGAAGAAATTCCAAAAACGATCACATCAGATATTGAACACGACAAGTTTAAAATAGAAAATACTCCTAGCACATCCACTTTCTCACAGCAAATTGTTGAAGTGTTACCTCAAGGAGATACACTTAAAGATAATGCTACAACATCAACATTAAGTACAGTTCAAGAAGCTGCCAAAATGGGTGCGTTGGGTATAGTTGCAGCGCCAGTTTTAGCGGGTAGTGCTATCGTGAGCGGCATTAAGCAATTAGTGAAGACTTCCACGAACAAAGTAACAGAAGAAACACAAAAGGAAGAACCATTATTAACCCCGACAACTAAAACAACTCCTTCAAAGGATGATATAAAACCTTCTAGCACAGAATCTCAACAACCATTAAATGACCATCCATCTGAATCAACGTTAGTTAAAACTACTACGACCACTATTACCACAATTTCAACTAAATCAGCTCAATCGGAAAATAAATTCTCTAGTAGTGTAGAAGAAATTTCCAAACCCGTTAAAGAATCTGCAGAACCCCAAAATATTGCTTTGGTAGACAATCTTATAAAGGACACAGAGAATTTCATAAATACAACAACTGCCAACTTCATAAAGCATGAACAAAGTCTACAATGCCAACCAGAAGATCAACAAAAACTTATTGGTACCCTTGATATTACACCACAAAAAGAATTTTCCACCCTGGTAATAACAACTGAAACTTCTGTTAAAAATACTGATCCAATTAATGAAATTACAGAAGTATTCGATTTAACAAAACCTTCAGATTCTAAAACAAAACAAATAGATAAATCAGATCCTAGCACATTGGCTACAACAACAGATGAAAATAAGCAATCTGAATCATTACATGCAAAACCTGTGGAAGAGGAAGATAAGTCAAATGTTTTCGGATCAGCACCCGAGAAAAAAGAAAATAAACCAACAAATGACTTAGATTTGAAAAAACCTGAAATAGAAATACTTGCGGAATCCAACAAAGGTGAAAATATTAAACCAGAAGACTCTCTTGAAATTATAACGGATTCTATTCAAAAACCAGAATTGAAAGATTTACCAAATAAATCAGATTTATTATCTGAAACTATTGAAGATGAAAATATCCAAAATAGCAATAAAGACGACCAAGCAACAGAAATACTTACAAAACCTGATATATATAAAGACAATACACAACAACCTATCATAGAAAGTGACTCAAAAATTCTTAAAGAATCTGCAATAGAAGGAGATATTGCAAATCAAACTCAAATTATATCGGAAACTGTCGAAGAATCCTTTATTAAAGAAAGTGTTACGAAACAAACTATAGACGAAATAACAACAGAAACTGACCAAGATGTAAAAATTCCAACACAATATACTGTTGAAATAACGCAGAAACATCCTAAACAAAAAGATACATCGGAAATTGAACCGAAATCTGATTTAGACAAACCCCATGGTAAGAAGGGTACTGAAGAAATGCAAATTGCTGCTGAAGCAGCTTTAGAACAAAGTCAAAAGATTATAGAAGAAAATGTACAGGAAAAACATGCTATAGTAACCGATTTCATAAAACATGAAATGGCCAATAAGCCATACGAGGCTTTATTGGAACCATTTGATAATAATAAGGGTAATGTTGAAATAATGGAAAAGACTCAACCTGATTTCGATTTCAAAACGGCACAAAAAGAAGACAAAAATGCACCACTGGAAGGAATCTGTGAATCCAAATTGAAGGAAACCACCAAATTAGTTCAGAAAGACGAAAAGGAACAAATTGATACATCTAAAATTTCAAATGAACAAATGCAACCAGTAGAACAGCAACCTAATAAATTGGATTCAATCAATAAAGATATAATTTTGTCGCCCACAACTTCTTCACAACATGATGTTATAATTGAAGAATCGCTTCCAATTACTTCTGATATTGCGGTGGTAGAAACAAAAGCAATTTCTTCTGAAAAACCAATACCAGCACAGAGAAGAAAATCATCTATTAATGCACAAGAGTCCAGTACTCCTGCCAAACTTGTTGAAGAAGTAAAACCAGATAAATTATTGAAAGATCATAAACATCAAGATATTGTCGATTTCATACAAAGTGAAAAGGACGAACCCAAACATGGTAAAAATATATTGCAAAATGTAAAAGATGCAGCGAAATTAGGTGCTATGGCAATTGTAGGTGCACCTGTATTAGCAGGAAAAGCGCTTGTAGATGCTCTCAAAAACGACGATAAATCTTCAGAATCCGACGACATCGTTTCTACTATAAAATCGACTACTACAACAACTGTTACTACTGTATCGACAACTATTAACGAACCACATAAAACTGCTGTAACAAAAGGAGAACCAGAACTACAATCTGTACAAGAAAGCGTAGAATCACGAACTGTAGAACCTCCTCAAACTTTAGCTTTAGGTGATGCTATTTCCCAAAACCTAATATCGCCTAATGAATGCAAAATTGTAGTGGATGGTCAGAAACAAGATCAAAGTGTAACTGAGTTATTAAAGGGTGACCAACTAAGTCCGTTAGACGAAGTTCAAATTTTAGACGATAAGTTAGTAGTTTTGCAAAATTTAAGTTATTTAGTTGACGTAGACGACGAACTAACCCCGGAACATTTAAGTGAACTGAACATATATGACACAGAGAATCAATACTTTATAGACCCCTCGACAGGCATGAAGATATCTTTCCAAACGTTAGTCTTCGAAATGAACATATTTAATCCAGAAACTATACTTGTCAAAAATTTTAGTACAGGCAAATATGAAACTTTGACAGATGCTCTCGAACGTCCACTGCTCGATAGACATTCGGGGCATATGGTCGATCCAAAAACTGGCAAGAAGATACCGTTCTTTGAATGTGTAGCACGTAATTGGATCATACGTGCCAATCCGGAGAAAGAAAAACCAGCAGCTATTGAAAATGTAATCGATCCTGCCACAGGAAAGGTAATACTAGACAATGGTCGAGTTTGTTCGATTGTTGATGCTATCAACAATGGATTACTTGATATCCAGTCAATATCAGTACGAGATCCAGTAAGCGGTGAAGTAATTCCACTGCGTATGGCAATTGAGTTGGGAGTTGTAGATATGCAGACCGGTACTGTTATAGATATTCAAACTCTTAAAGAAATTCCAATGGAAGATGCCTTTAAATTAGGCTTTTTAGTTCCAGGAGCACGGAAACCTATATCTTTGGAAGCCGCTGTACGTAAAGGCCTTTATGACCCTGAAACTGGTAAACTTTATGACTCAGAGTCCGATGTTCAAGTGGATGTTCAAAAGTCTATAGAAATAGGTCTAGTCGACCCCAAAATTTCTCTTATTGTCGATTCAAAATCGCAAAAAGAAATAAAACTTGATTGTGCTATTGAGGATGAGCTAGTAGTTGCTGAAACAGGTAAAATTAAGGACACCAAAACAAACACGTTGGTACCATTTGACGTAGGCGTCGAAAAGAAATTGGTTAAAACAGATAGTATTAAATGGAGTTTACCCGAAGTGCTACAAAGAGAATATTATTCCCCTAAATCCGGTAAAATTTTAAATCCCTCAACTGGCGAAGAAATATTACTTCAACAAGCTATTGAACACGGTTTCGTAGAATTAGATTCGTGCTTAGTTAAGGACGATGATAAGAATACAATTATACCGGGCAAACAAGCTGCTAAAGAGGGGTTATTAGATACAGTTAGAGGTTGTTTGAGCAGCCCGAATATAAAATTAGATGAGGCTTTCGTGAAGGGATATTTGATAAGCACAAAGAAGCCATTATCGTTAGTTGATTGTCTTTTGAGGGGTCTTTATGATCCAGATTCCTCGAAGTTCAATATTGATGATAAACGAGTAGATCTTAAAACGGCAATTTCTCTTAAATTAATCAACGCCGAAGAGTTGGTTCTTCTAGATCCCAAAACTGAATCAATTATATCACTTACTGAGGCAATTACAAAGGGATATATTGATCCCATAGGGGGATTTGTCATTAATCCTTTTGCCGGAACAAAATTGTCTTTGAATGAGGCTCTAGAAAACCGTATTCTTATACCACCTAAACGTAAACGAAGTTTACCAGATGCAGTGTACCGTGGCTTGTATGACCCTAAAACTGGAGAATTCAGTAACACCATTACACGTGAAAAACTCTCAACTGAACGTGCTATTCGTAGAGGAATTTTGGATCCAGACTCGACCATTGTGAATGTAGCAGGGGAAGTATTGCCATTTGAAAAAGCTGCTCAGGTTGGCATTGTTGATAGTCATCGTGGTACCGTTAGGGACAATGAGGATAAACCCATCGATTTTAAAGAAGCTTTCGATAGAGGTGTGCTACTCGAAGCAAAGAAACCTTTGCGTCTAATCGAGGCGGTCATTAAAAATGTTTATGATGAAGTCGATGGAAGCTTTATGGATCCCAAAACCGGTTTGAAACTCTCGTTTGCAGAAGCCGTTGATTCAAATCTGCTCGATGACGAAAGTGTTCAAATTCGTGATTTTAATACCGGTTTATATAAACAACTTAATTTAACTCATGCCACTGAATCGGGTGTTATTGATGGCAGTGATGCTAAATTGGTTTACAACAATCAAAAGATTACCATTAAACATGCTTTTGACGTTGGTATTCTTATCGATACACAAGCCCCCTTAAGCTTACAAAGAGCCTTACATCAAGGACTGTTCGATGAAAAAACTGGAAAACTTACCGATCCCAAGAGTGGACGCAAAATAACTTTACTCGAGAGTATACGTAGCTTTGTTATTAATCCTCAGTTACCTTGCTACTTTGACGAATTACAAGAACAAATGTACAATTTGACAGAAACTTGTCGAATGGGCGTTATTAATAGAAGGGAAGGTGTTTTTCGAGAACCCGGTAGTAATACATTTATATCCTTAAATGAAGCACTAAGTTTAGGTCTTATTGTAGATATTGAAAGTGCCAGTTTTGGTCTTTATGAACTGTTGGCAATGGGATTCTATGACAGGGCAACGCGCAAAGTAATCCATCCAGTTACAGGAAGAAAACTTGACTTGAATGAAGCTTGCATTGAAGACGTAGTAAGTTTGTCGTCTAGTTTAGTGAAAAATAATAAGAGCGGAAAATATGTTAGACTAGCTCAAGCTATTAAAGACAAATTAATAGATGATACAAATGGGTGTTACAATTTAGGAGATTCCGAACAGATAGATCTTCAGGAAGCCCGTTCAAAAGGTTTAATAGTATCGAATCGAAGACTTTTATGTTTAGAACTAATAATGCGTATGCAGTTATTTAGGCCAGAAACAGGAAAATTCTGTGATCCCACTACAGGCGATTTTTATGATCTGGCAGAGGCTATACAAAATGGTTTTATAGACCCAGCAACGACTGTTTTTAAGAATCACGTAACAGGTAAAGAATTGCCTCTTAATGAAGCAATTGAAAATGGAGATATTGATGTAACTAAAGGACGCGTCTTCGATCCAAAAACAAAATCTGCTTATAATTACGATATCGCTTTGTCCCGTGGTATTTTAGTAACTATTACGAAACCATTGACAGAGCGTGCTGAAGTGGTGAAACGCCAAGAAAGTGTTGAACTATTAAGTCAGACTCCAGTTAGTGTTGTCGTCAGCAAGCCTCGAGAAATGTCATTAGAAGAAGCGATTAAATATAATATTATTGATCCAAAGACGGCTTTGGTTCGCGATTTTGAAACGTTTAAATTTGTGCCATTCGAAGTTGCACAACAAAATGGTGCTATCGATTTGAGCAAGCGAACTTTAGTTGATCCAAAAGCATTGTACTTCGCGTTTGATCAAAACCTAATAGTTTACATAAGAGAACCAATAACGTTCGATTATGCAGCAGAGAGCAAAATTTTGGATTTACAAACGGGAATGCTGAAATATCCAGATCAAAATCTTCAGCAAGTAGCTGTTCAAGATACTGATAATAATAGTGAATCAGTGGAAAGCGAATTAAAGACATATACTCTGAAAGATGCCACCACTATGGGTATAATAGACCCAGACTCTGCCCTTATAAAAGACTTGGCCAAATCTAAGCTGGTACGTTTGCCCGAAGCATTCCGCAAAGGTCTTATGGATGCAAACAAGGCGAATGTTTTAAACACGAAAACATCAAAGTTGTGTTCACTTAATGAAGCCTATGAAAACGGTTTAATTGTAACACCTAAACGTTCTTTTGGTCTACTCGAAGCTATCTCCTTTAACCTTTATAATCCCACAAATGGATGCTTCAGCGATCCCTTCCAAATGAATCCCGATATCATTAAACGTAAAAAATTCACACTCGCCGAAACAATAAGCAGTGGTTTGATTGATCCTTCCTCAACAGTGGTTAGAAATCCATCAACCGGCGAAATTATACCTCTTACAGCAGCCATACAAACCGGTTTAATAGACGCTAACGAAGGGCGCATTAACGATCCAGCAGACACTAAAAATAATATGGATCTTGTTAAAGCCTCCGAAAAAGGTCTTTTATTGCTAGCAGAACAAAGGGTAAGTTTAACGCTGAGCATTTTGTTTACCACAAATCTAAAAGTATATTACCTACTTATTGCCTCAGCTGCAACATAAGCTCACCATGCTCAAAGAAAAAAGCTTATATTTTTATTTACTTTTTCTTTTATTTTCGCTATGATTTTCTTTTTCTGTATTACTCTATTTTAAATTACTATATGAACCAATATTTTCTTTTTTAAATGTGCTTGCATAAGATACGTTTTTTCCTCTTTCTAGCATGATTAGTATAATATTACTTTTTATACCCTTCACCACAAGTGCAAATGGAATATATAAATTTGTCATAAATAAGTTGGTCATTCCGTTTGTAATTTTCATAATTTTCGTTAGAGAGCAGAAAAAGTTGCTATTTTTGGAGCCTTGTAAGAAATTATGATAAAATCACGTCCGTCCGTACAACATTGTGTCGGTTGAAATGGAATTTATGAAGCCCACCGATAACTTTTTACCACGAAATTTTACAATTTTTTCTGAATTATTGTGCAGAAAGAACGAAATAAATCCTATTATTGAAGATATTAACTTTATATAGATCGGTCATAAATATTTTTATAAAATTGTGGTTTCTTGAATCTAATAAATTTGTGAAAAGAATCAAAGCATACTTTAAGGCGAACATTTTATTTGTCGGTTAGATGGTGAAGGGTTTAACGATTCGGCAAAGCCGAATATAGCTTCATTCTCGTTGTTTTAGAAACAATATTTGATTGGCATAAAAAATCTCTACCTTCTTCAAAATTTTGTCGACATTTACTTTTTTTATATGAAACAAAAATGTTTTTACCCTCCTTTCTACTCCGCCCAAGTTTGAAGAATACATCCAGGAATTAAAGTTTTGGAATTTTTTACTATAAATGTTAAATTTCTTTTATNTANATATATAATGTATNAGAAAACNAATATATATATATATATANATATATATATATATATATATATATATATATATATNTGTAGGAAAATATATATATATTTGTAGGAAAACAAAAAATGTTGCAAATGTCCAGTAATCTAAATTATGATCATGATTTTTTTTTTTCTGCCAGAGGACATTTGCAACATTTTTCGTAAAGCATTTTAATATACATATATGTATATGTATTTCTTGGATGTATTCTTTGCTTCTTACAATTACAGAGCATGGTGTTTTGTGTCATACCAGATGGAAACAAAAAACAAACAACAATATCATTTAATTACTGTTTCTTTTCAACCAAGATGTTATCAAGTCACTCAATCTAAATATCACAAATTCATCATCGTGCCTACATACAAATCAAAACCACATACATCAGAATCAAATCTTCACATTATCACATTCTACATTATACGATCACAAAACAAAATTCATATGCCTTGGATGCTGCGCGTGTCATACATTTTCCAACATAAGTGTCGTCGGCAAAATCAAAACACATCTGAAATAGTTTATTTCTTTAATGTTATTTCCTTTTTTTTTTTACCCATGCTTAAACATACATATGTATGTTTGTATCTATGTATATTATTTTAATTTACGCTTGTTGTAGGAGACTTAAATACCTATTTACCACTTTCAATTGTCCTGTTTTTTTTTTTCTACAAATTAATGATAGAAACGATGTTTTCCCTTTTATATTCAAAATTTAAATATCAAATCAAAATATTTTCTGGTCAAAATTTAAAAAAGTAAATTCGTTTCCATCATCATTATTTTACATTCTGTATTTAATATGTATATTCGGGTTTATTGATATTGTATAACATTTCAAATGGAATGTATTTCCACTTATATGATTTCAATTTTAAATATCAACGGTAATTTGAAAATGTCATTTTTTTTTATACATATTACATTGAATTTATTTATTATTGATTGGAAAAGGTAAATTATTTTTAAGTTTGTTTTGTTTTATTATATCTTTCTTTTTAATTTCATTCATTTAAATTTTCTACCTTTTCAGGTTTTATTCCAGTTTCAATATTTATGTATTTTCATACAAAACCAAAAAATATATACATATTTATATATTCTAACAAATTTTAACAAAGCTTTTCTAACTTATACATAAAATCCTAATTTTGTTTAACATCTTTTTTTTATTGTTTTTGGTAGCTTGGTATTTTAACCGTAGATGTGTACTTGTAGTTAGCGCCTTAAGGCAGTAAAACTTTTTTACATAACTCTAATTATTTGTTAGTAGTTTGATCTAATGCTTTAATCTATGTTCTATGTATTTGTATGCTTTAAAATTCTTGAGTAAACAAGCAAAAACAAATAATAGTAATAATGCTTGGTATACTATTTTTGCCTCTTTACATATAGTATGTATAATACATGCGCTAAGCTTTACTTTAAGATTAAATCATATTATTGGGTGAAACTTTTTAGCTAAGATTTGCTTTGTTTTTTTTTTTAATTTTTTAAAATATATATTTTGTGTTTATAATATAATCTAAAATTTTAAATCAGTTTTCATTTCTAGGCTTTTTTGGGGGGGATAATTATTCTTGAACCATATCCTCTCCACACAAATAAAAATATTTACATTTTATTTTTTGATAAAATATTTTTATCTAAAATGTTAAAAACTATTCTAATATGAAATCCCTTTCATTTTTTGTGTTTCTATTAATATTAATTTTATAGCAAGCAGTATTTGAGAAATTCAACATGTGTGAAGAAAATGTTAATGAACTACTTAAATGGGTCAATAGTGTGGAACATAAAATTGCAACTGTGGGAGGACCTAGAGAAAATATTGATGAACTACGCAACCAAATTAATGCCCTTAAGGTAGTAAATTATTTACTAAAAATTTTTAGTTCTTAATAATAAAAGAAAATTTGTAATTATTTAGCAAATCAAGGATGAAATCGAAACACAACTACGACCAGTAGCTACGTGTTTAGATCAAATACGTCAAATTGTATTAACTGGTGGTGATGTTCTATCGGCACCTGAAGTTACAACTTTAGAGAACGCTGGACGTGAATTACGTTCACGCGTTGACCGTGTCAACGACCGCACAGTTCGGTTATTACGTCGCCTTGAAGCTGGACGTGACGAGCTAAATAAACTACGTAGTGAATTAGATATATTCTCCGACTGGTTACAAACAGCCCGTCGTACATTGGAAGATAAAGAACGTGCCCTATCTGATCTTAATAGACTTTCTTCCCAAGCAGAAACTGTTCGTGAATTTGTTAGTGATGTTATTGGTCATCAAGCAGATTTGCGTTTTATCACAATGGCTGCTCAGAAGTTTGTTGATGAAAGCAAGGAATTCTTAGCAATTTTGAATGATTTTAGAACATCGTTACCTGAACGCTTACCCCATGTTGAACCATTATCTAGTGCCGAAAGTCCCATACGACAAGAAGTTTCTTTGGTTTCTGCACAATACAAGGATCTAATGAATCGTGTTAATGCTCTGCAGGACCGTATTTCTGGTCTTGGTGGAAGACAACGAGAATATCAGGATGCTCTCGATAAAGCGAGTGAATGGTTAAGAATTACACAACCACGCATTTCGCGACTAATTTCTGAACCTATAGCTGGAGATCCCAAATCTGTGCAGGAACAAATGAATGAAGCCAAAGCCTTGCACAATGAACTTTTGGCGAATGGTCGTTTAGTCGACCATGCTCAACAAGCGTTGGACAGCTTATTGCACACCTTGGGTGGACAATTAAGTCCAATGGAAATTAATCAGTTAGAAATTCCGATTGCTGAGCTAAAGGACAAATACCAAAATCTTCTTGACACTTTAGGCGAACATTGCAAGATGCTAGATAAGACTTTGGTACAATCGCAAGGAGTTCAAGAAGCTTTGGATAATATTGGCAGTTGGGTTAATCAGGCTGAGGATAAGTACAAACTTCAATTACGACCCGCTTCCTTGATCAAAGAACGGTTGCAAGAGCAAATTCGAGAGCACAAGGCACTTTTTGCCGACATGCAGTCTCACCAAGTCAGCATTGACAGTGTTCAATCATCTGCTAAACATTTAATGAATACAGCATCTAATGCTCGCATTGCCAAAAAGGTGGAAACAAATCTTAACGACGTAACTAGCAAATTCGAAAAACTTTATGAGAAGGTTATAAAACGTGGTGACTTCCTCGATGATGTATATAACCGTTTGTGCCAATATTTAGATGAAATTAGTAATATTGAACAAGAAATTGTCACACTGCAAGATGCTCTTGATGGTCGTGATACAAGTTTGCTTTCTGCCGAAGAATCTGCTCGTCGTATGGAAGAAATTTCGATTCGCAAAGAAGATCTTACACCATCTTTTGAGGATTGCGTGCGGAAGGGTAAGGAACTAATTAGCATTCGTGATGTAACCGATACCAGTGCATTGCGTGATCGAATTAAAGCTCTCGAATCACAATGGCGTAATATAAACATCACAATAGAAGAAAAGGCTAAATTATCAAAACAAAAAGCTGAACATCAAGTGGCTTACGAATGTCTCAAGGATCAAGTTCTCTCTTGGTTGTCAAGTATGGAAACTCGTATTAGTGGTTTGAGCCCGGTAGCTGTGGATTTAGATAAAATTCGACAACAGCATGATGAGTTGAAGCCAATTAGCAAAGATTACCGGGACTACGCATCTACGATTGACAAAATTAATGATATTGGTGCACAATACGATGCCCTTATTCGCCCAGAGAGCCCAGGTCGCAAGCGTTCAACATTTAGTCCTATTAAACGTGTCAGTCCTTTGCGTCGCATGTCTGGAGATGCTCGTAGTCCTAGCCCCACAAAGGGAGGTATTCTGTCGCCACTATCAACTGGTTCCAGTGGATTTGGTAGCCGCAGATCCTCTCAAGATGGCTTCCAACTATCTGAATTATCTCCTGTGCAACAGCAATTGAGCGAAATCAATAACCGTTACGGACTTATAGGAGTACGTATAAATGATCGTCAAAACGAATTGGACAACATGAGCGAAGAAGTAAGAAAACAATATGAAAATCTTAAAAATCTTGCAAGCTTTTTGGATCGTATTCAACGTCAACTGCCAAAAGAGTCCGTCTCGAATAAGGACGAAGCCGATCGTTGCATTAAACAAGCTCGTAAAATTCTGGAAGATATGTACGAAAAGCAAAGTCTTCTGGATACAACAAAGACCCAAATTAAGGACATTCTACGTCGCAAGTCCGACGTTCCTGGCGCTGAACAATTACGCATTGAAAATGACAACATTGTGGAGAAATGGAAGCAATTAAGTGACATTTGCAAAAATCGTATCAACTTCTCAGAAAAATTACGTGATTTCTTAGACACACATAATAATTTGAAGAATTGGTTGGACAGCAAAGAACGTATGTTAACAGTACTTGGTCCTATTTCGTCAGACCCCCGTATGGTTCAAAGTCAAGTTCAACAAGTACAAGTATTGCGTGAAGAATTCCGTACTCAACAACCGCAATTAAAGCACTTCCAAGAAATAGGTCACGATGTTCTAGATCATTTGGAAATGGATTCTCCAGATGCCGATGCAGTTGACAAAAAATTGAAAGATGTAAACTCAAAATGGGAAGATCTGGTTGGCCGCTTGGATGAACGAGCAAATAGTTTGGGTGGTGCTGCTGATAGTAGTAAAGAGTTTGATGCGGCTGTTAATAGGCTACGCGAAGCTTTACAACAAATAAGCGATAATTTAGATAGCTTACCATCTGATGGTGATCATCAAGAGAATTTAAGAAAGATAGAAAATTTAGAACGACAACTGGAAGGTCAACGTCCATTATTGGCTGATGCTGAACAATCGGCAACCGCTCTCTGCAATATTTTAGGAGACCCAGCATCCAGAGCTGATGTTAACTCGCGTGTTGCCGCTCTCGAGAAACAATATCAAGCTTTGCAAAAGAAACTCGATACGAAGAAAGCAGAAACAGAAGCAACACTCAGAGATGGTCGCCACTTTGCCGAAAATTGTTCTAAAACTCTTGGTTGGCTTTCTGCTGAACTTTCAAATCTGGCAGAACGTCTGTTGGTGTCAGCTCACAAGCCCACATTACAACATCAAATTGACACTCACGAACCAATTTATCGTGAAGTAATGGCCCGTGAACATGAAATTATAATGCTTATCAATAAAGGCAAGGATTTATCGGATCGCCAGCAAGACCGCACTGTTAAACGTGATTTGGAACGCATTCAACAACAATGGGAGAAATTACGACGTGAAGCTGTTGATAGGCATACACGATTGCAAACTTGTATGGAACACTGTAAGAAATATGAAGCAACATCAGAGGTATTTTTAGCTTGGTTGCGAACTGCAGAAGATAAACTAACCGAATTGAATCCTGGCGTTCTTTCAAAATCAAAACTGGACACCCGATTGCGCGATTTACAGACATTCCGCAGTGAGGTATGGAAACATTCCGGTGAATTTGAGAATACAAAGGGACTAGGCGAAACTTTCTTGAGCAGCTGTGACGTAGACAAAGAACCCATTAAAGCAGAACTGCAAGATATTCGTGAACGTTGGGAGCGTCTGAATAACGATCTTATTGCTCGTGCTCATGAAATTGAAAACTGCTCTCGTCGTTTGGGTGACTTTAATGATGAACTTCGCAATTTGGATCATGCAGTAGGTAGATGTGAAGATCGTCTTGCTGCCCACGACGCTTTAGGAGGCGCAGCTAAAGATCCTAAATTATTAGAGCGAGTAAAAGCTATACGCGAAGAACTTACAAATCTTCAAAAGCCATTACAAACTCTTAAAGGTATGGCTAAAGATATATGCGCCGAGGCTCGCGCTGCTGGTGGAGATGCTGAACACCTCACTGATGATGTTGATGGCATTTCTGACCGAATCGGGGAGCTGCAAAGCCGTTTAGATGACCGACTTGGTGAATTGCAATCAGCAGCAACTGCGGTTTCTCAATTTAATGAACAAATTAAAACATTAGGGCTCGACTTGAATGATATCGAAAATGAAGTTGAAAAACTATCTCCACCCGCACGTGAAATAAAGAGAGTACAAGCACAAATCGATGACACAGCTAAATTGCAAAATAAATTGGAACGTATTGTTGATCGGATAGAAGATGGCGAGCGAGCTGCTGATGCTTTAGTGGATGCAGGTTTCTCACCAGATACTACCCAAACACGAGAACAAATTTCCACTCTTCGTAAAACTTTGGCTCGTCTAGATAATCGTGTTCGCGATCATGCACAGAATTTGGAAGATACTTTACGTTCCCTTCACGAATTTTACGACATCGAGTCTCAGACAATGGACGACATTAAGGATATAAGTGATGAATTTAGTCGCATGAAACCAGTAGGATCTGAACTAGAACAAATACGACGACAACAGGAAGATTTCCGTAGTTTCCGTGAAAACAAATTTGAACCATTGGCACAAAATGTTGATAAAGTTAATGTAAGTGGTCGTGATTTAGTTCGATCCGCGGCAAGTGGCGTTTCAACTGCTCAAATTGAAAAAGACCTAGAGAAATTGAATGATCGCTGGAACGATCTTAAAGAACGTATGAATGAGCGAGATAGACGTTTAGATGTTGCCCTCTTACAATCTGGTAAATTTAAAGAAGCTCTAGCAGGTTTATCAAAATGGTTGTCAGATACTGAAGAGATGGTAGCCAATCAAAAACCGCCAAGTTCGGATTATAAGGTTGTCAAAGCTCAGTTGCAAGAACAAAAATTCCTAAAGAAAATGCTGTTAGATCGTCAGCATTCTATGTCTTCTTTATCGTCATTAGGCAAAGAAGTAGCAAACCATTGTGAGCCATCCGAACGTGCTGCCATCGAAAAACATCTTCATGACCTAATGAAACGTTTTGATGCACTAACTGATGGTGCAGAACAAAGAGAACAAGACCTAGAGGAGGCCATGGAAGTTGCCAAACGTTTCCATGATAAGATTAGCCCGTTAGAATTATGGTTGGATAATGCAGAACGTGCTGTCAAAGGTATGGAATTAATACCAACTGACGAACAGAAAATACAACAACGTATTAAAGAGCACGAGCAACTACATGATGAAATCTTAAGCAAAAAACCTGATTTTACCGATTTAGCCGACGTTGCAGGTCAGTTGATGCATTTAGTGAGCGATGATGAAGCCGTCAATTTGGGTGAAAAAGTGCGAATAATTACCGATCGCTACACCGGATTGGTTGATGCTAGCGATAATATTGGCGCATTATTAGCAGAATCTCGCAAGGGCTTAAGACATTTAGTTTTAACATATCAAGATTTAGTTGCATGGATGGAACGAATGGAAAATGAATTAAAACGTTTCCGTTCTGTACCAGTTTATGCTGAAAAGTTAATGGAACAAATGGAAGTTTTGTTGGAACTAAACGAAAATATTGCAAACAATGCACCAAATGTAGAGTCAACTGTTGAATCTGGCGCCGAGCTAATGAAACATATATCTAATGATGAAGCTATACAACTTAAAGATAAATTGGATTCATTGCAACGCCGCTATGGAGAACTTACAAACCGTGGTGGTGACTTGTTAAAGAGTGCCCAAAATGCATTACCTTTGGTTCAACAATTCCACGAAGCTCACAACCGTTTGGTTGACTGGATGCAATCTGCAGAAAGTGCGCTCTCCACTAGTGAACCACGACAATCTGATGTCTTACGTTTAGAAACCGAACTTGTAGAAATGCGACCTACTTTAGACGCAGTCAATTTAGTTGGACCTAAACTTTGCCAACTTTCTCCCGGCGAAGGGGCATCTACAATAGAAAACATAGTTACTCGCGATAACCGAAGATTTGATGCCATTGTTGAACAAATTCAACGTAAAGCTGAACGTTTGCATCTCAGTAACCAAAGAGCTAAAGAAGTCACAAATGATATCGATGAATTATTAGAATGGTTCCGTGAAATGGATGCTAACTTGCGTGATGCGGATTTGCCAGCTATTGAACCAAAGTTAGTTCGTGCCCAATTGCAAGAACACCGATCTGTCAATGATGACATTTCCAGTCAAAAAGGACGAGTTCGTGATGTGACTGCAGCATCAAAGAAAGTTTTACGAGAATCTCCTCAAAGTGAGAACACTGCCACGTTGCGTGAAAAACTTGACGATCTCAAAGAGATTGTCGATACAGTAGTACAACTATGTAGTGAACGTTTAGCTGTACTTGAACAAGCACTGCCGCTGTCAGAACATTTTGCCGATTCTCATGCGGGTCTCACTACTTGGTTGGATGACATGGAACAGCAAATATCACGCCTTAGCATGCCAGCATTGCGACCAGATCAAATAACCCAGCAACAAGACAAAAATGAAAGACTTCTTCAGTCAATCGCAGAACACAAGCCATTGTTGGATAAATTAAATAAAACTGGAGAAGCCTTGGGTGCACTTGTTGCCGATGACGATAGTGCCAAAATTAATGAAATTTTGGATTCAGATAATGCTCGTTATGCTGCTTTACGTCTGGAATTACGCGAACGACAACAAGCTCTTGACAACGCTTTACAAGAGTCCAGCCAATTTTCTGACAAACTGGAAGGAATGTTGCGCGCATTGGCCAATACAGTAGATCAAGTCAATCAACTAGATCCATTATCCGCTCTACCACAAAAAATTCGAGAACAAATTGAAGATAATTCCGCCATTATGGAGGATTTGGATAAACGTACGGACGCATTTAGCGCTGTTCAACGTGCAGCCAGTGATGTTATCGCAAAGGCTGGCAATAAATCTGATCCAGCTGTTCGCGATATTAAGAGTAAATTAGAGAAACTCAATACCTTATGGAATGATGTTCAAAAGGCCACAAAGAAACGTGGAAGTTCTCTGGACGACATCCTCAATGTTGCTGAACCATTCTGGAATCAATTACAAAGTGTTATGAAAACATTAAAAGATCTCGAAGAGACTCTTTCTTCACAAGAACCGCCAGCAGCCCAACCTCAAGAAATAAAAAAACAACAAGTTGCTTTACAAGAAATTCGACATGAAATCGACCAAACTAAACCGGAAGTTGAACAAGTTCGCCGTCATGGAAGCAACTTAATGAATTTATGCGGTGAACCCGATAAACCAGAGGTTAAGAAGCACATTGAAGACTTGGACAATGCATGGGATAACATCACCGCTCTGTATGCTAAACGTGAGGAAAATCTCATTGACGCTATGGAAAAGGCAATGGAATTCCACGAAACATTACAGAATCTACTGCAATTCTTAGCAAAGGCTGAAGATAAATTTGGTCGTTTGGGTCCAGTCGGTTCAGATATTGATGCTGTAAAAAAACAAATCGAACAATTGAAGTCGTTCAAGGATGAAGTTGACCCACATATGGTTGAGGTAGAGGCATTAAATAGGTAAGTTATTTTGATAACATTATTTGCTAAGATATTTCTTTAAAATGTTATTGTATTTTATCTTAAATCTTTAAATTGATCCCATCAATACTACGCTGTTAATCAAAACGATATAAATATATTTGATATTTGTATAAATTCCAAATTGGCAGAGGTTTAGAAAGGCAAGGACTAAGTTAAAAAATAAAATTTGTTGTGTTTATTTGTTATTTGTTAATTATTTATTTTTGCGTTAAATTGAAATGCATGTTATAAGTTTAAGTGTCAAACACGTTAAACTGAATATAGTTTTACATACATTAATATGTGTGTATATTTAATGATCTGAAAGCTTTTATTTCTTATTTCGATTAAGCTTATGATACATTTGCATTATCTGATTTAAATAAAACTCGGCGTTTAAAAATATAAGCATTTTTAATTCATTATTTATTTAGATGCTAAAGTTTATGCATGTTGTTTGTGATTATTTTTGATTATATGAAACTAATAAAAAATTTTAAATTATTACAGACAAGCTGTTGAATTAACGGAGCGAACTTCACCTGAACAAGCTGCTTCAATTCGCGAACCTTTGACAGTAGTAAACCGTCGTTGGGAGACTTTATTGCGTGGAATGGTTGAACGTCAAAAGCAACTGGAACATGCGTTATTGCATCTAGGTCAATTCCAACATGCACTTAATGAACTTTTAGTATGGATCAACAAAACAGATGGTACTCTAGACCAATTGAAACCGGTAAGTAATTATATTGTTTTTACATATTGAGTTTTTAATATGGCATCTAATGAAATGCATAAATATATATATGTAGATACCCGGTGATCCACAATTACTTGAAGTAGAATTAGCTAAATTGAAGGTTTTGGCCAATGATATTCAAGCTCACCAAAACTCCGTTGACACTCTTAATGATGCAGGACGTCAATTGATTGAATCTGAAAAGGGTTCAATTGAGGCTTCCACTACTCAGGAAAAACTTCGTAAATTAAACCAGGAATGGAAGATGCTATTACAAAAGGCTTCTGATCGTCAGCATGAATTAGAGGAATCATTGCGAGAGGCACATGGTTACATAGCAGAGGTTCAAGATATTCTTGGTTGGTTAGGTGATGTCGACGCCGTAATCGGAGCCAGCAAACCCGTTGGAGGTTTGCCAGAAACCGCAACCGAACAACTGGAACGTTTTATGGAGGTGTACAATGAACTTGAAGAAAATCGCCCCAAGGTTGAAACAATTCAAGCCCAAGGCCAGGAGTATATTAAACGCCAAAATCAAATGAAGGTTTCGTCTAGTAATCTTCAGCATACATTGCGCACACTAAAACAACGATGGGACGCTGTAGTATCAAGAGCATCTGACAAGAAAATTAAATTGGAAATAGCGCTGAAGGAAGCTACAGAATTCCATGATACGTTACAAGCATTCGTAGAATGGTTAAATCAAGCAGAAAAACAATTGGCTAATGCTCAACCAGTATCCAGAGTGTTAGAAACAATACAGGTACAAATGGAAGAACACAAAGTATTACAAAAGGATGTTAGTACACACCGTGAAGCTATGTTGTTATTAGATAAGAAGGGAACCCATCTTAAATACTTTAGCCAAAAACAGGATGTAATTTTAATCAAAAATCTACTAGTATCAGTTCAACATCGTTGGGAACGCATTGTTAGCAAAGCTGCTGAACGTACACGAGCCCTCGACCATGGTTACAAGGAGGCTCGTGAATTTAATGATGCCTGGAACAACATGATGCAATATTTACATGAGACTGAAACAGTCTTGGATCAAATAATTGAAGAGGCCACCTCATCCAAGGAGCCACAAAAGATTAAAAAATGTATTGCTCGGCTTAAGGACAGTCATCGTCAATTGACTAGCAAACAATCATTGTATGACTCTACAATGCGCAACGGAAAGAATCTCATGGAACGTGCTCCAAAGAGCGACGAACCTGTGCTTGGAAAAATGCTTAGCGAACTTAAAGATCAATGGACCCGCGTATTATCAAAGAGCATTGAACGTCAGCGCAAATTAGAAGAAGCTCTTTTGCTTTCTGGACAATTCTCTGATGCTCTCGGTGAATTGTTGGAATGGTTGAAGAAAGCTAAACAACGTCTCAATGAAGATGGACCTGTGCACGGAGATTTGGAAACTGTTCAAGGTCTCTGTGAGCAACATAAACACATCGAGCAAGACTTGCAGAAACGTGCCGCTCAAATGCAAGGAGTACTTAAGACTGGTCGCGACTTGGAACGTTCGGGTAATAATCCAGATGTTGGTCGCCAACTAGATGAATTACAATCCATGTGGGACGATGTTAAGGGCGCTGCAGCTAAACGCGGAGAACGCTTACAATACGCTCTGAAAGATGCTGAAAAACTAAATGGTAGTATTCAGGCTCTGTTCGACTGGTTAGATCATGCCGAACAAAAATTACGCTACGCCAAGAATGCCCCTGATGATGAAAAAGTGTCCCGTGAGATGATGGACATGCACATGGACTTTATGAACGATTTACATACTCGTGAAAAACAAAAGATCGAAACATTTGAGTTTGCAGAAGAAATTATTGTCAAGGCTTATCCAGATGCTATACCAATCATTAAGAATTGGTTAAGTATCATTGAAGAACGATGGGAAGAAGTCAAACAGTGGGCCATTAACCGCGAAGCGAAATTGGAACAACATCTGCAATCACTCAAAGATCTTGACGATTGCATTGAAGAACTTTTAGCATGGTTAAGTGGACTAGAAGCGACATTGCTTAGTGAGTTTAATTGATCTTATTTAAGATTTTTAAAGTAAATGCTCACTTTATTTTTTATTTTTTTAGATTTGGAGCGTGAATCATTGCCAGATGAAATACCACCATTAGAAAAACTTATTGAAGATCACAAAGAATTCATGGAGAACACTGCAAGACGTCAGATTGAAGTTGATCGTGCATGTAAGCCCAAACAGCTACCACCTGGAGCTCGCAGAAATATGAGAAATGCCAAGACACCTGTGTAAGTTTAGCATACTTCAAAGAAAAGTTGAATTCTCTTCTCCACAGCTTTGATTTTTTTGTTTATTTTTTATTTATTTTCCTTTTTCGTTTAATTTGTTATTATTATTTTTTTTTTTTTTAATTTTATATTTTGTTTTACTTCATTTTTTTCCTGAACACCCATAATCTGAATCGATAATCATTTTACAATAGTCGTGGCTCAAGTCATGATATACGTGAACAATCTCCCGATGGTACTTTAAGACGACAAAGGTTCGTTGTTGATGCTGTTTCAAATTTAAACTAAAAACAAACTCATAAAAAGCTTTTTCAATTCAATTTGATTTCGATCCCGATTTTTTAATATATATATAAAACAATTACCATTAATACATTAATTTTCATAACAAGTACATATTCATAAAGAAGCATTAATGAGCATGAAAACTACAAAATATAAAAGATATGATATAGGAAAATTTATATTCCAACTTAACAAAAAGTAACTCTTTTTACAATTCTTACAAATCAAAAAACTTAACAAGTAAATAAATACTCTTTAATCATAAACATTAAGAAAATGATTCCCACCCTTTAAATCCTAATAACTGTTTTGTTTTTTTAATTATCCATTTTACAATTCCATGAGACCACTAAATCGTCTATCAGTATCTGATAAAACAATCAAATTTCAAGATATCATTAACAAAATTTTCATTTAATTTGCTTTATCCATACGCTTTTCTTTTACCCCGCTACAAACAAATAAAATAATAATTTCATATCGTTGTATAATATTCTAATAACAATTTATTTTTGTTCTTTTATATAACAGCTTTAAAGGATCAAGAGATCAAGGCCTTAATGCACGCAAATCAAGGTAAATATGAAAATACGTATTAAATAATTTGCATGTTTAAGCTCAGTTCATTTTGAATATTGTGCCAGCCACCATTGAGTAAATTAAATAATTTTCTTTTTTATGTATTTTGATTTATGTTATAAAATATGTATCTATTTATATACATATGTTTTTTTTTTTTTTGTACATTTTGCTTATTTGTTTATTTCTTTATTTCGTTTGTTTTTTTCTCTATGTTTTTGTATGCTTTTGTTTTGTCAACTCTCTCTATGCATTCATTATTATGTTGCTCGACAATCAACATTTAACTGACACTACTGTCTATTGTTTGTTTAAACATACGCAGTAGTCGTATGACACCAAGTCGTGATACTCCTGACAGAGACCGTTTGCCTCATTATGGTCCACGCTTTTCACCAAGGTAAGTGCATGTTGCACATAATGTTGAAATCATTTTATTTGTACTTATAATTGTATCGTTTTGTAAACAAAGTATGTACAACGGATTGTTTTTGGATGTTTTGTTTTATATGTAATGTTTGTTTTTTGCTTTGTAATAATGTTTGGCCTAAATTATATAAATTATGTATTTATGCAATATTCACAAACAAGTTAAAAAGGTATTTGATCTAATAATTAATATTAATTTATCACTATAGCTCGGTTGGGCCTGAATTGGAATTCCGTTCTCCTAGAGCCAAATTGTTATGGGATAAATGGCGTCATGTTTGGATGTTATCTTGGGAACGTCAACGTCGTTTGAATGATCATCTCATGTATTTGAAGGATTTGGAACGCGTTCGCAACTTTAGCTGGGATGACTGGAGAAAGAGGGTAAGTAAATTTGGATTATATCTTGTGCATAATCAAATAAATTTTATTTCATTTATGTCACATAAATTTAATTGTAGTTCCTGAAATATATGAATCACAAAAAATCGCGGTTAACAGATTTATTCCGCAAAATGGACAAGGATAACAATGGTTTAATACCCAGAGGAGAATTTATTGATGGCATTTTGAATACTAGTAAGTTTTTCATTGTATTTATGCAGTATTCCAACATACATACGTATACACATACATGTGTATTTTTTTTTTATATGTATATATAAATACATCTATTTAAATAATTATTGATAATTGCATTTAATTCTAGAATTCGATACCTCACGAATGGAAATGGGGGCTGTTGCTGATTTGTTTGATCGTAATGGTGAAGGTTTGATTGATTGGCAAGAATTTATTGCTGCTTTACGACCAGATTGGCAAGAACGTAAACCTCAAACCGATTCGGACAAGATACACGATGAAGTAAAACGTTTAGTTATGCTTTGTACTTGTCGTCAAAAATTCCGAGTTTTCCAAGTCGGTGAAGGCAAATATAGGGTTAGTTTTTTGTAGACTTGATTTTATTCTCAGTGAAATTTAAAACAATATTTTTATTTTTAGTTTGGTGATTCACAAAAATTACGCCTAGTTCGTATATTACGTAGTACAGTAATGGTACGTGTTGGTGGCGGCTGGGTCGCCCTTGATGAATTCCTTCAAAAGAATGATCCTTGTCGCGGTAAGCAATAAATTGTTTATGAAAAATATTTTTATCTGCATATTTAGATCATATTGTTTTAGTGGTGACATAGAAGAATATCATTTCGTTATAAATCATCATTATTTATTTGTTTTCATAGTTAGAAACGATATACAAATCATTCATTAATCCATTTTCATTCATCTTTAAAATACCGTAGTTAATATTGTCACATACACTTATACATTTCTTAATATTGAAAACAATAGTTTGTTTTAAATTGAAATAATTAAACTTGTCTGTTATCTTACAAATAGAAAAGCACTTCTAAAACAATGTATGTATTCGGTTAATCATATACATACAAAATCTTCATGTAGCCATAAAAAAAAGTTATTTAAAATAATTATTGGATATATATTTATAAATTTATCCACTTATTAAAAATTTAATATAATTACAATAAATATCGAACATATTTTTCAAATTCTTTTTAAGTTCCAATATAATTTAAGCTTAATTTGGCAACATTAACTTTTATTTATTTTATATGTTATATTTACATATAAATTTAAATATTATAGTTTTTCATTAATTATTTCAATTACGTTCTCAAAGTAAATGGATTAATTTAAACGTATTAACAACTTAGTTTCAACATTAATACTATAAACCCATATTTCAAAGTTCTACGTATGTTTACTCGTATGTGAAAATTGTATAAAGAAATATCTTTTTCAAAATTTTGTTTTAATTTAAAATTAACTAAACTTTGAAATTGGGCGTAACTCAGATGATAAACATTAAAAATCCATAGCTCACCATCATACATTCATCACCATATCATTTATATTCAAGTTCAATAGTGTATCTAGTCTATTATATATTAATTATAATGCAAAACGGAAATGGTCATTTAACAAAACATTTTTGACAATAATAATTATAATAATCAAATTGTGATCTTATGAAATAAAAACAAACAAAAATACTAAAACTCAATAACAATGTAATTTAACAGTTATTGGATTTATTGGGTTTAACTAAATATACTATATTAAACAAGTTTAAACTAATAACAAATACATATAATAATACATTTTAAAAAACTATATAAATCTACATAAAATTGTATGTTTGATAGTCGAAATCTTTCTGACCGATAAGAAAAAGATATAATTAGTGATCATTTGTTTTATTCAATAAACGCTTATCTGTTTTTTCTTTTTTTGTGTTAATCCATATTTTAGCACGTTTAAATGCATGCTTGCTTTTTTTTACATTTTATATTTATAAATAACCAATGAATTATTTTTTAATACAACGGGTATTGATTTGTAAATACCCGTTATTTTACAATTGTAGTAGTTGTTTTTGTAGATTTGTTAAATGCTACAAAGCAACAAATGCTTTTAATGCTTTTTATGAATGCATTTTTTCTATAAGAAAACGACATTACATCTGTTTAAAAATAAAAAAAATAAAAAATAAAAATATTTACGATTGCCGCTAATGAGTAAAATTTCAGCGTTAAACATTATTTCTTCGGGCGAAATCTAAGATAAAAACAATCTAAAATAAATACAGAATAAGCTTTATTACAATTATTTTGCATTTTAAACTAAAAAAAAAAAACTGTATTGCTTCATTTTATTTCAACTTACATATATAATTTGTTATTTAATGCCTTCATTTTCACCCTCCATTAAATATGCTTATTTATATTAATTAATTTTTTTATATACATCTTTTTATTTATTTATTTATTTATGTTTTTAATTTATTTATTTTTTTTTTTTTGGCTTTTTTCTTTTTTGTGTTCCTTAAAAAAACAATTATCAACAATGCAAATGAACAAAAATTATTTTCAAACCATAAAAATTTTCAATATTTTTTAAACAAAATCTTATATACGAAAATTCTGCAATATTTTATTTACAACCAAATTTAAATAAATTTCATACTCAACGAATTTATGTATGGCTAAATGTTGTTGCGATCAATGCTTTAATGCTATTTGTTGCTTTTGAAATCATATCAATCGATCGATCGATCAATCAATCAATGAATCATAAATATCCTGAATGAATTTTATTGTTGTTGTCAATGTTGTTATCTACCCTTTTATGTGACTTGGGGTTATATGAATGCCATGAAACGATCGATATTACAAATGCAAAAAAAAAAAATGTATATTTGGCATTGTGTTTTGAAATGAAATGTGCTCAGCTAAGGGACGTACTAATATTGAATTGCGTGAACAATTTATATTGGCTGATGGTGTATCACAAAGCATGGCTGCCTTTACGCCTAGACGTTCAATACCAAATGCTGCTCAAAATGGTAACAACTTGCCGACCTATATGAATTCCCAGGGTCCTATAATTAAGGTAAATAGTTACGAATTTATATCATCGACTAAAATCTTAAAGCAACATCCATTAAAAACATCAATAACCACCCCAAACAACTTTTTTTGCATTCTGGCAATTTGCCAGAATAAAATTGTAGTTTTATTTCATTTTAATATAAATTTACATTGTACTACTTTTAAAGGTAAGTCACCTATTAGTATAAACATAGAGATGCAAACGATGAAATATATACATATATATTTTTTTTATTTACAATATTAGCATGTTATATTTATATGTTTTTTTTTTTTAATATTTGTGCAATTGATATACATATGTATGGTTGTATGTATATACCAATATAAAGCTATATATAGTTCACACTTACATACACACATAAATGCGGCTACTTTATTTTTAACGAAGCTTCATAATATATATTAGTTACATAAGAAATGTCACTTTATGGTTATTTGATTTTATTTTTATCAAGTTAGGCACTTTCAAAGATCACGATTTTGATTAATATCAATCAACAATCAAATGTATTTTTGTTAAAAAAAAAGAAAGAAAAGTTTCTTGCTATATCGTTATTTTCAATTATTTGAATTTGAAGATGTGTTTTTAAATGATCATTGTACCGAGTTTGTGCAAATTTATCCACCACTTATTTTTTCATTTTTTTAAACCAAAAAAAAAACAAAATTCTTATAAAATTATCGTAGCTGATGAACATTTGGCTGAATTAATGCCAATATTTGAACGTATACGTGCACAAGAACAAGTTCCATGCGCCTTTCCTATACATATGGGTGCCGGTGGCACCGTATTTGTACGTTGCAATAGTAGTCGTTCTGTACCATTGAGTCCTCATGTACTACATTGCCATCCAACTACGCATTGGGTAAGTTAAAACAAAGCAAAAATTAACAATGAAATGGACAAATGTCTAAAGGAATTAAATATGAACTAAACTTGTAAAAGTGAATTATAAAAAATAAGAGAATATAAACAATATGTTTAATCATGGGGTGCAAAATAAATCATTATGTTAATCATGAAACTCTTTTATTTCTGTAACTGAAACGGCCAACTAATTATTTTATTAAATATAGGTGCGCGAACGTTCCGTTCGGTCAATACCGATGACTAAGACAACAAATACTCGTTCATCGTTATCAGCTTCTACTCCTGATTCCTTAAGCGATAATGAGGGAAGTCATGGTCATGCATCTGGACGTTATACACCTCGGAAGGTTACATATACCAGCACAAGAACAGGTTTGACACCTGGTGGCTCCAGAGCTGGTTCAAAGCCAAATTCTCGCCCTCTTAGTAGACAAGGTTCTAAACCTCCATCACGCCATGGTTCAACCTTATCTCTTGATAGTACAGGTATTCATATTTGTTTTTCTTACAATTAGAATTTAATAATTGCTAATTATATAATTTTTAATTTTATAGATGAACATACTCCATCGCGCATTCCACAACGTAAACCTTCGACGACAAGTTCAATTTCTGGCACCGGTACAACACCACGTCCATCTAGATTATCCGTGACACCAACAACATCCCGAACAAATGGTACAATTACACGAAAAACTGCATCTGGATCAGCCAGTCCTGCGCCAACTAGGTAAATAACACAATCTACAATATAATAACATTTATATCTAATAAACAATAGACACGTTATATACATACATACGTAGAGAACAAGCTCGATAATTTTCTGACAAAAGAATTATCAAAATCAAAGTTATTTGAAGAAAAGAAAAAAAGTTAAAAGTTTTCTTTGGCTTATACACAAATACATATTTTTTTTTTTTCGTATATATGCATCATTTATATAATTTGAGTTAAGTGCATGATAAAAATATTGAAATATTTTTGTTTCCTTAATTCAAAATGGACATTCCCTTTCATATTTTTAAAATTGTAGAATTCAATAACAATTTTTTAATTCTTAAATATACATCCATATACCAATTTTTTCAATTATGTATACTACCTTTTATATGTATATACTTAATTGAATTGAAAGAAACAGATAGTATACACCCTCATTACATTAATACAAAATTTGAAATTCTTCAAAACTTGTTGTGCTTTTATCACGGTATCAATTTTTGTCGATTTAAACGAAATTTGTATTCTGAGTATAAAGACATTTAGTAGAAACCTCATTTATTTCAGTAGATCTTTTTATATTTTAAAATAAATTTATAAAATCAGTACATAATTGATGAGTGTGTCCCAAAAAGTTTGTATTTCCATTGTAATGAAAAAGTTTCATATTTTTGGAGACTCTAAAAACATAAATCTAAGTTGATTCATTCAACGAAATTTGTACATAAAAAAAAATGCAATAAAATATTTTTAATGCAAATTTTACAGAAAAAGTAAAACATAAACCGCGATAAAAACAATACTGCAACGAATTCAAAAATTTGAAGAAAATATTTTGTATTGTGCTGAAAAAAATAAGAGGAAAAATGTAGAAACATTCGAAATATTATGTAAATGAAAACAACTTTTAACCATTAACAGATACCTTATTAGTAATTATTTTTTATTTAATAACTTTTAATACTTTATTTATATTTATTTATATTTATTTATTTTTCATATATATATTTTTTTTCTAATTTTATTTAAACATCATTATAAATTGGCATGTATCTTTGTTTTACAATCAAAACAAAAAATGTCATATAATTTACATCGACTAAAACAACAAATATCATTTAACAATGACTTCCCCTACACCGAAACTAAAAAACACTAAATACACAAACTAAATTAATTGATAAATAAATAAAAAATATATACCCATAAAGCAACGGAGGCATGAGTAGATCATCCAGTATACCAGCACTAACAGGCTATGGCTTTAAAAATAGGTAAAACAAATAAAACTACACACATATGTACATACATACTAAACCAAAATCATATGGTCCTTATTAATATTGCTATTATTATTATTATTATTATTATTATTATTTTTATTATTATTATTATTATTTTTTTCTTTT
>MINK01171879.1:0-15656 GCA_001735545.1 Phormia regina
TAAAACTTCAAATATTTTATATATATTTTCTATTAAATTATCTAGAAATTTAAAAAAAACTTATTAAAGTTTTCACCTTTTAAAAATATTAACTCTCACTCACATATAATTTCTTATCCCCCCTCTCTGTTCTTTGATATATTAATAATACAACAACAATTCAATTTAGCTTAAGAGAATAAAAGTACTTTAAGGGGTAAAGTGTAAAGGAAGACCAAAAAAATATATATATAAAAAAACTAAGGATTTAGCAAGTTGATAGAAAATAAAGAACTTAATATTGATAAAAATAAATTCTTAAGATTTGTTTCAATGTGCCACCATCCTTTTTGTTTCAATGTCTTTGCTGTTTTTCTCATAATTTCTTTTTCCTTTTTATTTCATTTGTGTGTGTGTGTTTTTATAACTTAATCGCTTGAAAAAGCATGAAAACAACAAAAATAAAGTAATAAATAAATTCTTTCAAGTATTATCTTTGATTTATGCTATTTTAGTTGGTTTCTTCTACCCAAACATTTTTACAACTTCTTCGTTTGTTTTCTTTTAGAAGTGTTTGTATTAAACAGTTATTGTCAGTAGTAGAAAAATATAAGAATGTAGTGGTGGCAGTGATAAAATTTTGGGGTCTGTTTGATACGATAACATGTTACTAAATTTGATAGGTTGTTGTTTTCCTATCAGTCTCAATTTTACTTTTACTTTAGATCAAACTAAATTCTAAGGGATTTTTCTTTTTCTTACGATTTTTTAATGTTGTTGTTATCAATTCGCTATTTTTACTTTTGTTATTTTTATTATTATTATTTGTTATTTTCTAATCATGCATAAGTAACTCCCTTGTTATGGCAAGGAATTAAAAATCAAGGTATATTATTAAAGGAATGTTGTAATAGCAAATTGTATTTAGCTTTCTTTGAGATTTAGAAGAGATTAATAGATTAAAAGTTTGGGAAATGATGCATAAACGAATTTATATTAAAGTCATGGGCGCAAAAATGGCAAAAATGTATTTAAATTTAAGTTTTATATTAGATAAGTGAGCTTTAGATATTTTTTTCTTAACCCATGGTTGTAATCTTCGTTCTCTGAAAACTATGTTTACAACATTTTTTAATAAAAATTCTGTTTTATTCTATTCTATTTTTTTATTACAAACTGCTAATCTTTCACCATATAAAAAAATCGATCACGTTATTACAATGTTGATCTTCCACAAAAAGAATCTTCGATCGCTTTTACGAAAAAAAGAAAAATTATAATGCCACAAAAAATGTATCGTCTTGTTGCAAAAGATCGATATTTCAATAAAAAAATCGATATTTTACCAAAATACCATTCCAAAATTGGTATTGTTGACGAAGTATGAGCAAAGCTTAATCCTGAATACAATGCGATGAGGTAATTCTTTAGCTCTCGGTCGACTAACTACGACGTTTGGCCTTTAAATGCAATGTGTTGTTATAAATTTGTCAGCTCTCAATTGGCTAACTAAGATCGTATGATATAAATCATTCAGCTCTCGATCGACCAATTATAAGTTTCGATGAGACAATTTCTTCAGCTATCAATGGGATACTATCGTATGAGTTACTCTAAAAACTAAATACAATTCGAAATGTAGTTCTAGGTAGGCTACATTTCGAAGGAAAGAACGTTGATCGCGTCTGGTAATAATTTAATCACTAAGAGGTCAGTACTTTCGTTCTAGCGCAAATATTTCCTGTCAATCCTGATTATTAATGTTCAAATTTATATAAACTAAATGGGAATTACGAAGTCCTATTCTTGTATTATGGCAACAATAGCAGTTACAATATACATATGTATATGTTGGTGATAATAATTTCAGTACTATTTCGGTACAATTCTGTTTTGAAAAGTATTCCAGTAATTAGTTTAGTACAATGGTATTTTTTTTTTTTTTGTAATTTGAAATCAAGGGTTCTCAGTAAAATTTGATTTCAATTTATGCATTTAGACAAACTCAGACTTGAGTCTTATAATTTTTGAAGGGACTTTGGATATCCTTTTATTATATTAAAAATTCAACTTAATTTTTTTTTTTTTAATAAATAGACTCATAGTAGAGTCAAACATAACAATTTTATTATATTTCATAAACAATTAAAATAATACCTAATATTTTAAACCTATTTTGTTCGAAAAATATCTTTTTTTTTTGACCAAGGAATATTATAAATACACGTTACAATCTTTCTCCTAAAAATCAATCTTTCAGCAAAAATGTGAAATTTTTTCTAAAGAATAAAAAGATCATACATCATAACATTTTTTAGAACTGGTATTTAATATAAATTTAATTAATTATTTACTATAAATTTAAACTAAAAATCCTTACTTCACCTCCAGTATTTTATTTAACAAATAAAATCATCTTAGAATTTTGCTAACCTCCAATATCTGCTGTATCGATTATTACTCTAAATCATTTTTAATTGTAATTAAATTTATTTATTAACTTGGATTATTTTTTACATTTAACTTTAAACATCGCAACCTCAATTTTCAATTAATACCTTTGATAACTTATTTTTTGAACATTCAGTTTAATTATTAACATTTTTGCTCTTCATTTTTCTTTCTTTTTTTCGCAAATAATCATTTGAATGCACAAAAGTGTATTTACAAGTACAATTCGACTCTTACTTCAATTAGCTTTCTTTGTAATGAATATTTCTACTACTTAATGATATAAAATACCCTAATTAACCTCTAATTAATTTTTAATTCTGTAATGCTTTTACAACTAAAAACAAAAAAACAAAAAACAAATTCTTTATTTTGCTGCTTTATGATTTATTCATATTTATTTGGTCCTTTTTTTCTTTTTTCTTTCTTTTTTTCGTTTTAGGTCCTGAACCTGCAAAAAATGAAAAATCAAAAGGTATTTTTCACTTTGTGTTTGTTCATTTTTAAATGTATTTTAGAACCTGTTTGGTAGTACATATGTATTAGTTAAAGTAGTATTTATTTGTATAGAAAACCCAGTAAACATAACAAATCAAAAATTAAATCTTCAGCGATATTAAAAAAATCATTTATTATTAATAATTGTAATCATAACATTGCTTTTTAATGTTTAAGAAAAATTTTATTTCTAAATAATTTTTAATTTGTTTGTTTGCTGGGTTGAGTAGCTGTTGTATTTGTAGTGGTATGTAAGTATGTTGTTGTTTACTATTTATAAGGATATAAATTATTTTTATTATTACGAATATTGCTGCTGTAAATGCGTAAACATTTTAATGGTGTTTAGGGATCGAGTAAAACAAAAAAAAAAAATATTTATAATTTAATGAGGGTTACACAGTATGAAGACTTTAAAGAGTTGGAAAATAATAATGTGGAAAAAAGGGTTTTATTGATTTTTGTTTTAATAAATAATTGGATTTTAAGGAAAATGAGAAATACACATATATTTATTAAAGCAAAAATATAAAATCAATTGAGCATGTTATTTCTATTTATAATAGTAAAATAAAATTCAATAAAGTTGTTTAATCTTAACAATTTAATAATACAATTGAACTATTTTTGTAAGCAAATTTAAAGGGATATTTGTAATTTTTTAATAAAACTTAAAATTTATTTTTATTAACATAATTGAAATATTTTAAACTTTTCTAATTTCGATTTCAATTTTATAAGTACGAATTACTTAGAAGAGTTGCAAGAAGAATATTGATTAATATTATGTTTAAATTGAAAATCATGAATATAACATAAAATTTTAATTAGAAATTAATATATCAATACAAATACATTTTTGCGAAAGTAAATTTTGACTGAAATTTTACGAATATATGAATTTAAAAATACCAAAAAAACTTGTTATAGCTGGAGTTTTTTTACGAAATTTTTCTGCTCTTCAAGTATATAAAAGTTTTGCCACATAAGCTGCTAAAAATTTTACCAGCACATTAGGGTTTATCAAATCGACTTTCGATAATCGAACAATCGACTTTTTGTTGTAAAAAGTCGAATCGACTTTTTGATTTCAAAATTGTCGATAAATCGACTTTCTTGATGCCATCGAAAAGTCGAAAATAGTTGAAAAGTCGGAAAAAGTTAAAAATTGTCGGAAAAAATCGAAAAGTCGGAAAAAGTCGAGAAGTCGAAAATAGTTGGAAAAAGTCGAGAAGTCAAAAATAGTCGAAAATAGTCGGAAAAAGTCGAAAATAGTCGAAAAATCGAAAAGTCGAAAATAGTCGGAAAAAGTCGAAAATAGTCCGAAAAAAGTTATGTGTTAAGATTTTTTATCGCACTCCTTGGAACATTTAAGATGAATTTGAAATAGCCTTTAAATAATTCCTTCAAATCTTTTTTTTTATGTTTTTCAATTAATTTTCAAATTTTCAAAAAGTTAAATAAATCGTTACTGGCTTTTGACATACTGACAATAAAAATAAATAAAAAACAAATTTTAAATATAAAAAGAAGCTTTGAAATAAAATTAACATTTTTACCTTTAAAGTTTTTCCATTATTTTTTTAAAATCAAATATCATTCATAACTGTTTATGACTTAAATGTTAATTTAACTTTGTTTAATAACATTTACGTTTCATAAATTTTCAGCAAAAAAAAATACTACCTAATACACGGATNNAATTTTTAAAAAAAAAAAAAAAAAAAAAAAAAAAAATACTACCTAATACACGGATGTTTATTTTGAATTTATTATCTTGTCTATTTATCTGTGTGTCATTTAGTTCTATATATATTAAACTGTATGTCAGTTCCTTTTTTTTTGTGTATCATATCTTTANNTTTTTTTTTTTTTTTTTTTTTTGTGTATCATATCTTTATAGTTAAATAAGTAATCATTTTACAATTGAATATTAAAAAATATCAAAAGAATTATACAAAAAACTCAGACTAGCTTTTATGAAATTTCCGTTAGATATTATACTGAAATGGCAAGTAGATAGATAGCCTTATTCCCTTACTTCGTTTCACTATTATTCCTTTTTTTAGTTCCTGAGTTGACTGGAGTAAGAAATTAATTTAATTTCTTCGTTTTGTATAATAAATCACATCAAAATGCATTCATACCGAGTCATTCGCTCAGTCAATCAATCTTTTTTTTTTTTTTGTGCTTTTATGCATTTATTTCTTGTATTCCTTTGTACATGATTCTTTGTACATGCATACAAACACACACTAAAATATACATCCACTGAAACATCAAGTGAATGTGAGATGTATGAAAAATATAAGAAAATAAATTAAAAAATAGTTTCATACTCCAAAATAGTATTAAAAAGAGAGTGAAGAAGTAGAAAAAATATCAAAAAAAAAAAACAATCTGTTAACTAGAGATTAAATATTTTTTTTTTATAAGTACGAGGGAAGTTTAAAAAAGTAAAAAAAAAAAACATTGATATTTTCTAGAAGGAATATTCTCAAAGAATTTTTGAAATAAAAAAGGCGATATATACAATACAATAACACATACGAACTTATAATTTAAAATGACCTGCTTTAAATAAATTTGTAATTGGTTGCTTTTGTTAATAAATTTTAAGGATATCATTTATTTTAGTAACTGTAGGATAATCCAAATTTTTTATTTTTTTTCTTGTTTATTTTAAGAATTATTTCTGTCATCCTTTTTTCATTCTAATCTTTAAAATGCCTTCTAGACTTTTTACGCTAACAAGATTAAGTTTTTTTTTAAACAATTCGTGTAAACTTAAAAGTTGTGGGGATAAGTTTTGTTGGAAACAAAGTTATGTAAAAACAATTCATAAAAAAGTTAATAAAAATTTTCTATTGATTGAAAATTGTTTATCCAATGGAAATAAATAGGAAACTTATCGAATTTTTTTTAGAAATTCATTAAAAATGATTCTTGAAAATATTATAAGTAAACCAAAATATTCTTAAAAATTAAAATATTTTTAAAATATAAATTTTTTGTCGATTTTCTATAAAATATATGGAAAATTTCGCGTAAAAAGAATATTTATATTCTTCGAATAAAAAAATTATCGAAAAGAACATTTTTCGATAACTTCGCATAAAAAAATTTCGGAAGAAATTTATAGTAAATTTCGCATAAAAGGAAAATTTATCGAAAATTTGGCATAAAATGAATATTTATCGTAAATTAAATATTTCTAAGTTATCGTAAATTAAATATAAAAATACAAATGTACCGAATATTTTTTATGAATAGAAAATTTATGAAAAATATTGGAGCAAAAACAAAACAAATATAATAGATTTTAAATCTAAAAAAATAAAACAAATTACAAAACCTGCTACACAGAAAAAAATATTTCAAATTAATTTTTAATAACATTATTAACTAACTTTCTAATAGAGTTCAATTATATTATTTATTAATATAAATTTTCTAATTGGCTTGAAATTATTTCTTGAATAACTTAACATCTCCAAAGAAATTATAAGCAAAATAAAAATATAGAAATAAAATTAATTTAAGTTTATTTTCAATAATTTTTAGCTCATTATATCTATATAAAGAAAATCAGTAATAATAATATCAATTATTGTAGTTATTAATGTAATCATTTTGATACTTTGAGCAAAATCAATTAAATATTAATTAATATAAGCAATTTTGTAGTTAAAATAGAATTTTACTATTTCTGTGTACATATTGCTATAATATTTCAAACCTTTTAACCCATAACACGCTCTCCCAGTATCCAGTGCGTAAATTTCAATATTTTATTTCATACAACTACAAGTACTTTAAGCCTAACTATTTATGTGGTTTGCACAAAAAAGGAGCGTTTTTAAAAATCCAGGTTTTTTGTAATTTGGATTTTATTTTATGAGCATTTCCTGGCACTTTTGTTTACATTTATTATTGTTATTGTTTGTTTTTTTTTTAAAAAAAATCATTTTCCTCTCCTTTACTATTTTGAAAATAAATGTATGTATCTCTACATAATATATGTGGGTGGTTGGGGGAGTGAATATGAGAACAGCATAATTTTAGTAATGGGTACTCTCTGGGTATTAAATTGCATTGTAGGCTTTAACGTTATATCTTTGTATGTATATGTACGTGTATGTAGATGAGTACATTTACATATTTATTTTATGGATAATACAACTACAATAATAATAACAACAAAATATTTAACCATTTATATGGATGCCACAATAATAATACAAATAATGTTGACAAAGAGATCTACACTTGCATACATACATACATACATACATACATACATACATACATACATACATACATACATACATATGTACATTTGTTATACGCATATTGTAATTTTATGTATGTATGGATGTATGTATTGTATGTATATTTGTGTTTCAAGTTAGTTTACATTGTATACATTATGTAAAATTTTAAGTGTTTTTTATGTTTAGTAGTCATTTTCATATTTATTTTACATACACGTACACATGTGTTTTTATTATGTTGTTGTTTGTATTTTTTGTTCCTTAAATACATGTTGCAAAAATCACACAAATCAGGACAAATATGAAAACATTGTCAACAATATTATTGATTTTTTTTTATTATTTTTATTATTGTTATTTTTTTGCGTAACACAACTGTGGCGAATGTTGGAGATTTGCAATTAAGATTAAACAAAAAATGCTGATGATTTTAAAATGGTATGATTTTTTTTTAACTATGCCACAAGCTAAAGTTTAATAAAAATATAGCATTTCAAAATTGAGATCACTTTATAAATTAGCTTTAAAGAGATAAAATAAGCTGCAATAACATTATGTTTTTTAAACATTGTATTTGATTTAAATAAATTAAATCAAATTGTCTTACACCTACAAATCGCTTTAGTAAAATCATACAAAAAATAAAAACCACAAACAAAAACAATTTACAATTATAATTGTCACCACGGTTACAAGTTTTAATTTTATCTGAATATCAACAACACACTGCCCTTCTGCCCCATGCACTAGAAAAAATGAATGAAAGCATTTCAAATCGCATAAAATTCTTTTAATACAAATGTATGTAGAAAAAGGATGTTTGTATGTATCATTATTCTTTCATAAATGAATTCATTTGAATTTTATTTATAACTACATTTATATTTCCTTTCAAGTTTCTTTATTTTATATGTTTTTTTTGCTTCTCGCTTTTATTTCGTCAAAAACAACCTTGAGATTAAACATGAATTTGTATACAATCTTTTGCATTACATACACACACACACACTCATAGCAACAATAAACAAAAGGATGAAATCCTAGAAAAAAAAACACAGAAACACCCACATAAATTTAAGTTTTAACTAAATAGAAGCAAAATGAAGAGGAATATTCAATTGCTACAAAAATAAAAATCTACCTCCCTTGCCTTCCTTATGTAAATGTGGGTTAGACAAAGTAGTGAATAAAGACTGCGGAATATGGATACATGTGTAGTAGATAACGAGTTCTAATTCTGGGATATTTGCAAGTCATGAAATACTTTGTTTTTATAATCTTCCAGGGCCTTAAAGGAGTTTCGGATGAGTGTTAATTTTATAGAAATTTGTGATAACTTTTCATTTTATACGAAGTTTTCGATAAATTTTCTTTTTATCAAAATATTCAATGTTTTTTTTTTAGCGATTTATTATTTTTATAAAAAGTTTACCATAATTTTTTTTATAGAGAAATTTAAAAAATTTTCGTTTTATTGAAAATTTTTAATAAATTCTCTTTTTATGGAGAATTTTCTAAAAATATTTGTTTTAAAAAAATTTTCTTTTTAAAGAGAATTCTCTTCTTAAAGAGAATTTAAAAAAATCCTTTTATAGAAAATTTAAGACAAATTTTATTTTTATAGAGATTTTTCGATAAATTCTGTTTTTAATAGAACATTTTTGATAATGCTATATTATTAATTAATTTTTATTATATTCCTTATAGAAAATTGCTTTTGTTAATACTCTTCGTTTGGAGACTTTTTGACAATTTTTTTGTTTAAAATATTTTTTTTTTTTTTTAAAAGAAATATTAATTTTCTCTATCAAAAATGTCGAGTAAATTTACTATTTGTGTACAAACTTCCACAATTGTCTAACTTTTAATTGAAAGTATTGTAGCGACTTCATTCCTTTACGGTCCTGCCTTTTATATCCCTGGATATTTAGTTTTAAGCATGAAATTATTATACTCATTTTTTAATACAAATTTACTAAAAAAAACAAGGTCTCTTTTCTATAAAAATAAAAAACCTCACTTTTTAGTTTACTCTAGGAAAAGAGGAGTCAAGTCACAAAAAAAAAAAGTTAATTTGACCTGTAAAACTACATATAAAGGATACAAAATTAAAATAAACTTTTCTATAGAGTCATTTTTCCATAACCCACATTATTTTATATTTTTTTGTTTTTAAATACAAATTACATACATCCAGCCATGTATTACACCTCCCACTCATACGAACACAACAGCTGAGTCCATTTATTTAACACTGATGTTTTTTATGCCAATGTTTTTGTTCGAGTATTTAAATTTATATTATGGTCCATGAATTTAACTCCAATGGTGAATGTAGTAAGAGCAGTAACTAAAATAGAAGTAGTTGAGGTTCATCATCTACTTTTTATATAAAGCAGTCGAGGTAGTATGTAGTTTTTTTAACTAGTGTTGGTTTTCTGGGTTTATGTTTTTGATTATACATTTTAATATTAGTAGGTCACCTAGTAACCTGAAGACATTTACCTTTGCTTCAAAATATGAATACGAAATTTGTTCATATATGTTTTTTTTAATAAAAAGTGTGAAATAGTGAAAGGGACAAAATTAAAAGGAAATAGTTTAATTTGAAATGTCATATAATGAAAATGAAAGTATAACATAGCACAATGGGAAATTGAGTAGATTGTTATAAAGTAGTGTAAATAAATTCTCATTAAATATATAAGATTTGTACGTTTACAAAATAATAGTTATTTCTCTTTATTTATTCGTTTCTCTCAAGTTCAAAATATTTAACCGATTTAAATAAAATTCACCCATATTGTTGGTTTTTCGAAACTATTTTTGTTTTAGTTATTTTCAGTTTATGTTGAAAATTCATTGACTTATTAATTATTATTTATTTTTTTATCTTCATTAATTTTTTATTCATTATACAGGATTAAAATTAAATAAAGTATTTAGTAATTTTTTTCTTTATTTTTTTGGGGTGATATAATCTTTTTTGGAATTTTATTCTATAATTGACTTTTAAATCTCCCCTTGTTACATATTTTAAAGAGTTTAAAAGATGCCAATTGTTTAAAATTATATTTATATGTCATGGAACAGACTTCTTTATGTCGTATAAATTCTACATCACAACTTTATCATCGATGCTGCAGCATCCGGTGCTGGTTTTATATGTCCTGCTATACTTTTTGCTTTTGAATGCATATTGTACTACAAATATCAGGGATAATAATTATAAATACACTTACTGTGGTTTTGTTCCTACTCCTCTTCTCACTTTTCCCCGATTTTTTTATTTTTATTTTTAATAAAACTGCATAATATTTAAATTCATCTGTTAAATATAAACTTGATACTGTTCCTACAATTATGATCTTGTGTTTACCAAAAGAAAACTATGTCAGTGTTCCAAAATATGTTAAAGAATTTTCTTTTTATATAAAAACTTTTTTCTCTTGCAATTTTTAATTACGTTCAAATTAAATTAAGCACATCTTTTATTTTTTTATTTTATTTTTCATTTTGTATTGTATGCAGCTCTACAATTAAGAATAAAATAAAAATAGTTGCTGTTGATTTAATTTCCATTTGTTCTGGGTGCATTTTTAATGATTCGTATATATTTTTTTCTTAATTAAAATGTGTCCTATAAAAAGTTTATTTAATAAATATTTTATTTATTTCGTTTAAATAATGGATGCAATACATTTTTAATTCCCTCCTTAAAGTATAAAGGAGGTGAAGTTTAAATTGAAGATAAAAGAAGATTAAAAGATAATTTCATTGCAGACTTATTGGAATAATATTATAGATTTACAAAATGTGATGTAAAAATTGATTATCTTAACCATAATATAGTTGCTGTAACAATGTCTTCTTCCTGAAAAATGTCTTCTTCCTAAAAAAATTTCCATTACATTTCTTCGCAATAAATATAATTTTTATAAAAAATTCGCAATCAATACTGTTTTTATAAAAAAATTACAATAAATTTCCTTTTACAGACAATTTGCAATAAGTTTACATTTTATAGAAAATTTGAAATAAATTTTTATTATGTAGAAAATTTGCGATAAATTTTTTTTTATAAAGAAAAAATTGCGATAAATTTTCTTTTTGAGGAAATTTGCGATAAATATTCTTTTTATAGAAAATTTTTTAAAAATATTTTTTTTATAGAAAATTCGCAAAAAAATATTCTTTTTATAGAAAATTCCCAATAATTCTTTTTTTTATAGAAAATTACCAATATTTTTTTTTTAATTTTTTTAAAAATTCGCAATATTCTCTTTTTAGTAAGTTTTTTATAGAAACTTTATGATAAATTTTCTTTTTTGAATCTGTATCTTCTAAACTACTCTGTTACTCTGTAGTTTTAGACTTTTAAATTTTCCCGGTGTTTACACCCTGTAGCTTATCTCATATTACTAGAGAGTAATTACAAAATGGTTTTCATAAAGCTTAGAACCTCCAGTACATCTTTTCTATATAATTCAATTTGAGCACTAGCGCAGGAGATAAAGATTAATTAATTAGTTAACATCTTTAATTTTTTTTTTTTTTTTATAAAATATTTTTAAACTTCATTCAAAATAATTTTTCTTCAATAAAATATTCGATATAACATAATTTTCCCCTTAAACTTGATTTTCACACATTCCTTTTAATTTAAAATTTCGACACTCATCACTCACAATGCAAGTGTTGACTTTAATACAATCTAAATATTTTTTCATCATTATTTCAAACCAATTTTCAACATTTTTTTCCCGTTATTGTTATATTTCATATTTGGCCAGGGGATAAAATAAAATAAATAAAAAAAAGAAATAACAACAAGTATGAAATAATAAAATGAAATTAATTTCATTTTTATATTCACACGCATTTACGAAAATAAAGTTAATATTTGTAGTTGTTATAAGGGGGCTGGAAAATGCCACTATATAGTCAGTAAGTGGGTAATGGTAGCAGGCAGTAGTTCTGATGCATTAGTTATGAACTGTGAATCATAAAAACGGAAAGGGAGGGGGGGTGGCAAATGAAATAATAAAAAGCTTTATATATCGAGGGAGTTTTGTTCACGAAAACTATATTGTGGGGGATATACTTCAATAAAATGAAATGAATATTTGGTTGTTGGTAATTTGATGCCTTTGGGCCAGGTGTATTTTTAAGCTACTTTTGCACAGCACTGGTTTGATGGTATGAACATATTATTTTTGTTTTCATTTTTTTTTTTTTTTTTTTATTAAACCATAATTTTTTGTACGTTTTATTAATGGAAATCTCACGTTCAAGCGGTGAAAACAATAGAGATTTTTTTTAGAATTGTTAAAATTTAGTTACTTGAGGCTATTTAAATAATGTTATGTGTAAAAAGTGGATTATGTACTTTTTTAATAATATGAACAGTAAAAAAATGTCAGAATAAATTTTATTTTAAAATATTCTCTTAAATTTAACATAATCTCTTGGTTTTTAACACAAATGGTGTTTCCTTGTCATAGATAAAGTCAGAGTAAGAAAGAAACTATGTTAACTGCATGTATTTACACCCAAATACTAAGTGATTTAAATGTTTCCTTTTATAGTTCTTAAAACTTCTTATAGAGCGTTTTATTTTTTTAACACAATCCAAACAAAGTGCAAAGAAAACAGAACAGCGGAAGTAGTTTTTCTTTTGTTGACACTTTTTTTCCTATTTTTTTTTTATTTAGTTTTCTTTGTTCGCTTTTATCGCTAGAAAAAGAACAAGATATTTCTGCACAAAACATGGTTAGAAGAAGTTTGTTGGTCTTTGTTTATTTCTTGTATAAGTCTTGTTCGCTTTCAAGAAATATTTTATGTGTTTGTGTCACTCAAAATGTTTTTGTTTCAAGAAGCTTTTCATTTTAATTTATATCATCCTTGAACTATTTACTATAATACTTGAAAACTTTTTTAAAACATCATTGCTCTATAAACCAAAACTAAATAATAAAAAAAAAGGGAAAAAATAAAAGTTTTGTGATTTAACTCCATTAATCTTAAAATGTCTTAAGTACAAAAAAGCTTTTGTACTTTTCTAGAGAAAAAAAAAAAATGAACATCAAATTTGTTTGGCTATTGAACTATTATTAATTAAATTAAGTTTGTATTAAAATAAACAATAATGTAATATAATTATATTTATTTAAAATTTATTTTTTTAATTTCATTTTTCAGACTGGCGTAGCACAGATAGTACCGACCATCATGATCGTGTCCAAAGACAATTATCCGTTTCATCCGATAGTAAATTATTAGATGATGACATTAGAGAAGAGACACGCGTCATAATGCGTCCCAAAAAACCACCCAGACCTAAATCTGAAGTCTTTCTCAATAAACAAGATCCACATCCGCGTCGTAAACGTTTCAGTGCATTTGGTGTAAGTATTAATTTAAATATATTTTTTATTAAAATAAATTTAATTTTAACAATTAATTGATATTATCTGGACAAAGAAATAAAAATGCTTTATAAATATAAATTAAAAAAAAATAAAAAAAAAAATTAATATGGTCTCGATTTTTGTATATTGATTTGTTCTATATTAATGATTTGTAATTTTATTACGAACGAAGGTTTCGTTTAAGTTAATGTATTGAAAACAATAAGTAAATTTAATTTTATTGTTGTTGTTTTTTTTGTTTTAATACACGAAACTTTTATTCGCATTTAGAGAAACGGGCAATTTATCTTATCTTTATAAAACCAAATATATATTTAGAAAAAATTACACTTTTTCCTTTTTTTTTTAAACTTGCAAATTATGATTCGAATAATTATTCGAATAATTTACTTTATTCGTTTGAATAATAGAATAAAATTTAAGATTTATTCGATCACATGAATAATAAAAAAAATACAATTTTATTCGATCAACTTCAATGTCACATACAATAATTTTTATTGAAAGAACTTCCGATTTTAATTTTATTAAAATAAAAAATAATCTGAAAAATTCAATAGCATACTTAAGGGAGTTTGTTGTATATTTACCCAGCAAACACAAATGATTGGTAACAATTTAAGTTTGATTTGAAATAAAGCCCAAGAAAATAACTTTAAAAAAAGGCGAATTAATTGTTAAATTGCGAAAGGCTATTATAAGCACAGTGATTTGTTAAATATTATTCTCAAAGTTTTTTAAACGTGGATTTGTGAACACATGTGAAACATATGTCAATATATATATTTTTTATTTTTCATGAAGTTTCTTTTTTTATATGCTTGTAATTATGTTCTATCGATATATTCAATAATAAAAAATTATTTAATTTTATTTTATTTGATATTATTTTATTATTTTGAAATCAAAGGTAAAAATCAAATCGTTGTCCATATTTGACACAAGTTTGGCAAACATATTTCTATCGTATGACCTCGTGTTTGCTGGGTATAGGCAGTGAAATACTTATATCATTGCAAGGGATTCTCAAACGTTAAGACAGTGATTTTTTAAGAATAATAAAAGTTAATTTTTTTTTTAAATTTAAAAATATTAGTATTTACTTTGAAATAGCTTTTCTAAATTAAAATATAATTTGTAGCAAATAAATTTCCAAAAAAAAGAAAAAATAATAATAAAATATTTTAAAGCAACATCTGCTTTTAGATATCTTCAAATCAGAATCCCTATAAATATGCTTACCTTTAATTAAATATTTAAATATGAATTCCAATTAAATTATTATTTTATATTCTTTCCAATTACATTTTTTTTTTAGTATTAAACCTTTTTTGAACCACTGGTATGGAATCTCTGGCTCATACTATTAAATAAACATTGTTGTTTGTGTGTTTTGCAACCACTTTTTTCTTTGCTTTAGTTAAACACAAGCTACAACAACAAAGTTTGTTTTGTATTCTTTTCATTTTGTTCGTGACTATTTTTATCATTTTTATTATTTTGTTGTTTGCAATTCTCATTGAGTTTGTTTTAAATTTTATTTAAAGTGTTTTATTTTTGATAATTTCGATTAAGTTTGAAACAAAAATTTTATCTCTTTTTACTTTCTCCTGATGGGACCCTTTGTTTGAGATCCTTGTGGTCTTGAGCACTGAGTGTTCCGACAAATAAATAGATTTCGATTTAATGAAAATTAGGCTTCCATCGACTGTCGCTATATTTGAATATAGCGACAGTTTGTTGTTGGAAGCAGTGTTGCCGATTTCTGTGTAATTGTGTGTAATTCAAAAATGGGACAATTTTAAATTCCTTGGATAATAATATTCCTGTGTAAAATTTCAATGGAGCTTCATTTCATATATAAGTATATTAACTGTTAATGGAAGTCATGCATATTTTTTATACAAATTTACTCCAATTTAGAGATTTAAGACTGTGGAAATTAAAACCCAAATTTCAAATTCTTTGTAGTGGCTGGTATTTCTAAAGGGGGTGGCATGGGTATGTCTTCAACAATGTTTTT
>MINK01171879.1:15744-31560 GCA_001735545.1 Phormia regina
TTGTTGCCTTGTTGTATTTGTTGTAACGAAGCTGTCACCTAATCTGAATTCGCCTTGTTAAAACCTTAATTTCCAAAAATGTGAGGCTAAAAACAAAGTGACATTCTACTGCAAGATTGCAACAGGATTGTAATAAAATGCGTAAATTGTGATTTCGATGATTTATAGAAAATGCTTCCAAAAAAGAACTTTAACCTCTCCTATGAATGTATTTTTTTAAGCAGGGAAAAGGTTAAGAAGATTTTTTAAATATATTTTTGTATTTTAAACCATTCCAACCGCTTTTGCCTTTTCGCATCAATAACTTTAAAATCGCCTAATTAACTAATTATGCGGTTAATGCTAATTTTTTGCAGTTATTATTAGATTAACATGTTATTTTAAAGATAAGGGAAAAATCGAATTTGTGTATACATAGACCGTCTAAAATCAGACACACGGATCGCGAAACGCATTAATGGTTATTTCGGCAATATCTTTAAATCTGCTTTCCGCAAAACTACTAAAACAAAATTTTTATTAAATCTTTTTTATCAATTTATGAGAAGCAATTAATAAAATTCATAAATAAGGTCACGAAAATCAATTGTCATTAAAAGAAAGATCAGAGTTAAAACTGTAGTGACAAAACATTTTTAAAATCAATGCTTTTACATTGCATATATTCCTGGAATATTTATATTTTAGAGATCACAGAAATAAGCATTTTTTTTTTAAATTTTTTAATTAAAATTAATTAACTTTTAAAAAGTTCAAATTTGTGTAATTATATACTTTTGGATAATTTAAAGTCTTTGGTTGTGTAATATGAACTATCGACTCCGGCAACACTGGTTGGAAGTGCGTAATAACGGCATTCCAACTGCAATTCTGCTACTTATTTTTCGGGCATAGCACTTGTTTAAGAAAAAAAAGTTGCTAGGTGCTATTTAGCACTTGTTTATTCATTTTTCTAAATAAAACGATTTTTTAGCATTAAAAGTGAATTTCTAGCATTTATTTTTAGTTTTTGCACCTTAGTTATATTTACGGATAAATAAAGCACAAAGTAGCTAAAAATATTTTTGTGTAGTTTACCGATCAATTGTTTTTTGTCAACTCCAAAAATTGCCTAACTACTATAAAAAATATATTCTAAACTCCTTTTAATTTTTCTTACAAAAATTTGCAAGATCAAAAAAACTGTAAATAATTTGTTGTTAAATATTTGACAAATGTGAACAATGCTTAAGGAAAATACCGATGAAAAGAACAGCATATGAAAAATAAAAGAAATACACCCATTTTCAAAAAAGTAGCCGAAACGCAATAAAAGCTTTTACATACAGAATGAAATATTTTGTCCAATACACGAATTAAAAACTCTACACTAATGAAGTAAAACTTAATTGTATTTTAAAATTCGTTCAAAGAAATTTTTCAGAAAACTAGTGCATAAAAACTAATTCTATATGACTTCTACTTCACTTCTTACAATAAACTATTGGTTCTATAATGACTTTCTAGAGCTGTTTAAAAAACTTATATAAATAATGTTTAAAATTCCAAAAATTAAAAGATAAAGAAATAGTTTTAACAAAATTTAATTGAATTTAAATGTGACCTTTACGAAAAAGCTCGTTAGAATTAAAAAACCGTTTCAATATGTAATAGAAAAATTTAAAAAACACAATGAAAAATACATTGCAAAATTGCAGACNNGGCTTCGAAGAGCCGATTTTCCACCTCATTTTTAGCGAAGACAATTATTCACTTGCGCATGCTCTTTTTAGAGATAAAGTAGTTTTTAGTTTTAAGATTTGAATACATATTGTAAGGCCTTAAGAAAGGTAGATTCAATATATAAATAAAGAAACCGTAAAAAAGAATAATTAAAAATAAGAAACATGTTCTGAAACCATTATATAGTACTAGTTCTGAATGTGATAATTTCGAACAAAAATCATCAATTTAAGAATTAGTTTTGTAACCATTCCACTGAATGGGTGCTGGCTAACTAACACTTCTAGAGAACTAGTTCTGGAGGTGACAATATAATTGGTCGTAACGCCAAAGTAGAACAAGTACAAGCTATTTTCATGTGTTTTGGAACTATTTGTAAAAGTAATAATTTTTTTCCTGTATCTTTTTTTATTAAAAATTGTTTTATACATTTTTCAATAAGAAATACTAATTTATGAAAATTACTGTCGTCCAAAAAATAATATGACTAAGTATGAAAATATGAATTTAATGTGCTTAAGTCATACAAATTTTTCTAAAAAAAAAAAAAAAATTATGCATAAATAACAAAAATTATATTATTATTTAGCACTTTTTTATAAAGAATTGCACTTTTTAAAAGTCAACTAGCACTTATTTTGTCTAAATTGCACATTTTCAATAGCCATTTAGCACTTTTTCTCAAAGAAGTTCTGGCAACACTGTTTAACTGTTAATAAAAAGCCATTCGTATTTTTTATACAAAGTTGCTCCAATTTAGACTGTGGAAATAAAAATCTGAATTTCCAAAAAATAAGACTAAAAAACAAATTGGAGCAGAATAAAATGTGTAACTTGTAATTTCCTTGATTTATAGCAAATGCTTTCAAAAGAGATTCTAAGAAGATTAACTCCCTTATTTCCTAAATCCCTTCGCAACCACTTTGAAAAAATTTCACCACTTTGAACAAATTTTTTAAAAACAAAAACAATTTACATGAACATTGTTTTACAAAATAAGGCCATTAAATTTCACAACGCTTTTACGTTTTCACATCAGTTAATTTAACATTGTCTAATAAACTAATTCTGAGATTGTTTTAAAGATAGGGGAAATAATCGACTTATTGTATAAATAGGATGTCTGAAATCTTAACACTCCATTTACCTAAAATGTTAGTGTTGCGGAAACGTTTCAATGGCTATTTCGGCTGTATCTTTAAATCTGCTTTCCGAAAAACTGCTTTTATGCTATGGGTGCATTCTAAAGATAAGTAGCTTTAAATTTGAGCTTAAAAATTTTAAAAATGACATTCAGAAAATTTAGGAGCTAAAAAAAACTGCAGTAATAACACATTGTTAAAAACAACGTTTTTACTGTTTATTTTCAGCGCTTTTTTTGCGGGGATATTTATATTTTAGATATCACAGAGCTAAAACAAAATAAAATCCTTATTTTATATTTTTTATGAAAATTAATTAATTTTTAAAAAGTTTAAATTTTTGTGTAATTCTTTTAATTTTGGATAATTTAGAGGCTCTGGTTGTTTAATATGGGGATGGTTAGGGAGTGCTAAATTGTTTTGTAAAGGAAAAAAGGGATGGAAATCAGTGTTGCCGATTTCTGTGTAATTATACAAAAATGGAACAATTGTAAATTTCTTCGATAATTTTTGAATAATGAAATTTCTGTTTAATTTCAATGGAACTGTTAATAACAAGTTATCCATATTTTTTGACTGTGAAAATGAAAACCTGAATTTGAAAAGAAGAAAGGCTAAAAAATACAGTAAGGTTGTTGACGATAGGACAACAAATTTCACAAATTTTTAACAACCGTATTCACAAAAAAATAATTTATGTTTGATAAAGGTTTACCAACTTTTTGTACGTAAATTTCCATAAAAAGAAGTTAGCAAACCTTAATTTTTGTTATCTCTAAACAAACCCTAAAAAAAATTATTAAATAAAAAAAAAAAATCAATCTATGAGAAGCAATTAACAAAATTCATAAAAAAAAGATCTCAAAAAGGAGTTGTTAATGTTAGAAAAATCAGGAGTTAAAAACTGTAGTGACAAATTAACGCTTTTACAGTTCTTTTTCAGTGCTTTTTTTTTGCTGGGATATTTAAATTTAGATTATAGTGTTAAAACAAAATAAATTTTTTATACAATTTTTTTTTATTAAAGTTATATAATTTAAAAAAAAATTATATTTTTGTGTAACTTTTTGTAACTCTAATCATTAAATAATTTATCCAGTTTAAATATTATGTTGATGTTAACTCAAGAAAATGAAATCTAAGAACATTTCCTTAAAAGTGAGAACTTCAGTTTTAGTTTGGATAAAATATATTTTATTGCAAAAAAATTATATTAAAACAATAACAGTTTTCTTTTTGAATTATATATACGAGATTATACTTGGGGTTCTCCGCAACTCTTATAGTATTAATATAGAAAAGTTAAGTGCAAATAAATCTATATTTTAGCTTTGAACTACAAAGAATTTCCTATGATTGTCAATAATATTGTTGTTATTTTGCATGAAAGGGGAGAGTAGTTCTCTTTTAATCGAAATGTATTTCATTTAAAAATTCGTTATATCGATTACTAAAATACACAGATAATTCGTAGTATAAGGTAATGAATGTAAAAAAGTTTGGACGAACGTTAATACACGAATTCGTTAAAACGGGAAACCACTGTATATGTATATCTAATATAAATTCTTATTTAACATTTTAATTTAATTTGCAGAATATCTGGCTAATTGTTTGACAGTACCAAATGGCTCAAGGGAGTACTTCGGTACTTTTCAATGTTAAATAGTGTCAAAAAAGTACTATAATATCAACTTTTCCATCCTTGGTTTCTTGTTAAATAGCAACTTATATAAATGTTTTATTCAGAGTTGTAAATAATATGAAAAAATAAAGTAAAAGTAGAAGTTGGAGTTGGAGTTCTAGTTGTTTTAATCATTTTTTATTTTATTTATTTATTTCTTTTAATATTAGTAACCTAACCTATTGGCCATAAACGATTACAAATTTCTACTTAATAATATGTTGTACATGTTATTAAGTAGAAATTTAAAATATGACCAAAGTATACAAAATAGTCCGAAACTCTATTTTTGATATTGCTATCTTACATGTATGGGTTCTGTGTAAATTGTGAGAACTGTAAGCAAAAAAGAAAACACAAAACTTTTTTTAAACCTGTTTAAAACTGTTTACCTCTGTCAAAGAGTAAACAGTACTTAATTCGATTCTAAATCTGGATTTACTTCTTTTAGTACTTTAGATACCGAATTTTCTGAAATAAATCTAAGTTGTCAAAAATGTCACTACATTGTATATTTGTGTATTTTTAATAAAAGTATTGTAAAAGGAAAATTTTGCGTTCAGATGGAAAAAAATAATTTTTAAGCCTCAGTGACTGAGAGTAAAAATTAGACATAAATTACACATGAAACTGATTACACATGGTCTACACATGTAAATAAAAATTACACACGATATGTGTAATTACATATGAAGTGGCAACACTGAAAAGTAGGGCTTAAATTTTAAAACTGACAACTAATAACGTCAAATTTACGAAAAAAACTTAAAAAAAACTAAAAGTTTATTATTAAAAATTACTGTAAATAAATGAGAAAAAGCATTTAACATAATTTTATAATTTTTTAATGCTAAATTGTCCCGGATAGTTTTAAGGGAAACATAAAAAGAAAATTTATCGAAGTACTCAATCTATATTAATAAAATTTTTCAAACATTAAAAATAATAATAATAATCAGGTTTAATTTTATTTGTATAAGCTATCTTAACTAATTTGCAAATTATCTAAATTCTTTTTATATTAATTTACAATTTTAGGGAGATTCACCGTTCGGTAAACAGGATGCCTACGTTAAATTGGAACCCTTAGGAGAGGGTTCTTATGCCACAGTATACAGGGGTTTTAGCAAGTAAGTACTACAAAAATATAATTTAGTTTTATATCATAAAAAAAAAAATAAATATTTAAACTACGAAAATAGAAGATAATCCATCATAATCAAACATTATGGGCAACCTAAAAAATTAAAGTCAAATTGTTAATTTTCTATCCTTTTCTGGAGTTTGTGTTTATTTACAATCAAAAAACGAATTTTATTGTTAAAATTATTCACAAAAAAAAAAAAAAAATAATAATAATATTTAAGGACTTACATACATACATTCATACTTTTTGATAAATCACAAATCTTAAGAAGTTTTACCAAAAAAAAAAAGGCACAAGCAGCGTACAAACAACAACAAAAAAGAGAAACTAAAAAGCGGAAATATTGTTAAGACTTTTTGTTGTTGTTGTTGTTGTTATCTAAACAAACACAATTGTGGGTGGGTCTTGTTAGATTTGCTTAAAAAAATTCTTTGACAAGTTTAAAAAAAAGGCTTCAGAAATTTTATTGTCGACATTAATGACCACATTTCCAGTGATTTATTTAAGGTCCCTTGTCCTAACAATATTCAAATAATATCTTGTTAAGAAATATCTATAACTTTTCCTATTTAGTCCTTTTTTTAAGGAAAATTTTAAACTTTGAGGGGTTGTTGGCGAATTGCTTATTTAGATGGTACCCAATAGTTAGTTAATAATGTCTATTATTATTCCACATTTGTAGTTGTTGTTGTTCGATGGTTGGGTGTTGATGATATATAACGTGTGTTCTGTCAATGTCACAACATTCAAGTGCTTCTTCATAATAATGATGATTATTTTACATTTTACACACACAATCTAACACTCGCACTTTGTTACAAAAGTAAAAGATATGAACGGAAACAGGAAACGGCTGATGTCATTGAAAAATTTTTCGCTATTATTTTCAGGCATAAATGGGTTGACTCGACTGGTGGGTTGGTTTTTAAACTACTCCTGCTCTGGTTTTGTATGCTAGTGATTGATGACTTGCAGGCACAACATGTCACAGCCACTGATGTGTCACACTGACACAGAAAAATGTTCCAAGTGTGGTATATTTTGTCAAGTTGTACTTTTCTCTTGTTTCCGTTTTTGTATACCCTTCATCACCAATTTTTGTTTATGAGGTTATGTATAAATTTTTTATTGCGTTTGTAACAATTCAAAAATTGTTTCCATATTGTGTGTGGTACTGTTAGGCAATTGACTATATAAAATCAAGTTACATCAGCAAAAGAGAACATAAAAAATTGTATAACCCTGTTTAGATCTTTTTCATATAATATACAAATACATACCTCAATGAATTTAAATGAAAATAAATTAAAATGCAGTCCAATTTTTGGGATAGTTGTTTTAGCTTTATTTTTAACCCGAATTTAATAAAATTCGCCTAGATTTTTATGTGAATTCCCATGAAGTTTTCCATGCTAAAATAATTTCAATAGAAAGCTAAACAACTACAAAATTTATATATGATTTAGACAGTATGAATCAATTTTATTATGTCTGTCCATCTGTCTGCGAAAAACTCTTCCAAATTACGTTTAATAAAATAATACAGCTTAATAGTGGTAGTGTATTTGATATTCTTTGCAACCAACTATAACATCCTGATATGTCCTTTTTTCTCCTTTTCTATATTTGTTCATTTAAATTTTAAGTTTCTTGAAGCGTAACTTTATTTCCTTTAATGAATAGCCAGAAAACTTTACATTGATTTAACATAAAAATTTCACATAATTTTAATCTTATTACATGAGTTTTATTGTTTTTTTTTTTTTTCAAATTTAAATTAAAATCATTTTTTTTATAATTATACCTTTATATATTATTTTGTCTTTTGTTGTATTTTAAAACTTCCTATTCCTATTTTTTATGAATGAGTCCTTTTGTCTCATGAATTATTCATTGTGGTTAATTGTTCATCCATTTATATTTTTCTTTTGGGAATATTATTTCAGTTGAATTTTATATGTTTTCATAATTTTTTTGTTCTATTTTTTATTTTTGCTTTATTTTTTTTTTTTGGGTCATTTTATGAATTATTTTACAATTTTAATGGTTGTTTCTTTTTTTTTTTTTTCTTTTTGACTGCTTTTATATTTCAATTAAAATTTATTAAATATTATAACATGATGCAATTATAACGGGGCCAGGCGAAAATTTAGAGCAATTAAATATTTGTTGAAAAGACTAATTGAAAATAAAAATATTAATAATAATAATTAGATTAGTACTAATTTAATATTTCCTCAGCATTAATAGAGTTTTTTTTAATAATTTTCCAGTTGTGCCCTAATATTTTATTCCTTTTATCAAGTTATTAAAACACTTACTGGGAATATTTTAAAATACTTACAAGGAAATATAAAATAAACATCCTATACTATTTCATATAATTTCAACTAATATGTAATATACTTCTTTCATAACTTACTAATCATTAATAATACTAAACACTAATAATATCGCATACATATATCTACTTAGCCTAGATTTCTGTCATCTTTAATTGAAATACAGACACATCATTATTTATTTTTTTTTTTTGTTCTCTCTTGTTAATCATTTGATGGTAAAATCCTTTCAACCAAAAGCGCATAAAAATCACGTCTCATATAATCAAAAAGAAAATCTAAGCACTCATATGTAACATATAATCTTAACTTTAGCTACTGTAACTAATAATATGATACAAAAGTTTTACAAATTATTACTATGTTCCAATTAAATGTTATTTTCCGAAGAAAAACATAATAACAAAGCTAAATAATTAATAGCAATGATACCAAATAGAAAAAAAAAAATAAATAAAAATAAGGATCAAAAGGATCATCTTATGAAAATACACAAAACTCATATAATAACATAAACATATACATACATAGATAGAGAAACTTATAAACTAATGTATGCATAACATAACAAAAAGTGAAAGTGAACATGAAATTATAAGTACACAACTATGAATATTATTTATAATGAACATAAAAAAACAACAACAACAACAACAATAAGAACAACAACCAAACAGACTGAGAAAAGTACATACTTGATATGGCTTAACAATGAAAACAAAAGTTCTACTTTTACTCTTTCTTCGCTTCTTATATCATCATTATCATTAATAATTTCGTTGATGAATACACAAAGCTATGACAATGTAAGGGAAAAGGATAAATTGTGTGCAACACTCTTATACGCTCATCTCATAAAGTACACAGATATTATTGTTCTTTTTAAAAAATTTTTTATCATTAACATGCTTTTAAATCAGTTCGCTGTACAATAAGTTCAAGTAAGAATATAAAATTAAAAAAGGGGGATAATTTAAAAACATTGTTTTTTTGTCTTAAACGAAGGTTGTGCCATAAGTGATAGCCAAGAAACGCTTGAGATTTTTAAAAGTTATCTAATGATAATTTTAATTGAGATTTGGAGGTTATAAGGTTTTTTAATAGTTCGTGATTTATAAAAAAAAATATAGATATATAATTTTTTTTATAAAAAACTTAACCACATTCTCATTAAAAATTGGCGGGTATAACCACTACCAGTAAATGATCACAAAAAGTAGCAGAAAAGTTTCTCAAATGTAATTTTATTGATATTATTTTAAATAATAATTGTATTTTTAAATTGGAACTCGTTGAAACTTTTTTTTGATATTAGAATGAAGAGTTTGAAAAAAAAAACTTGTACACTTAAGGTTCATAACTTTCGCTGTATGTAAAAGTAATCAGTACCATTAAATTGTTTACATGTGTTCCTAGGAAGTAATTTATGAAATTTTTGCAGAAAAAGTAATTCAAAATCATAATAAAGTTCTAATCTATTTGTGTCTGAATTAATGATATTTTTGAAGAATCTGAAGTGGTTTTGATTACAAAAGTTGTTAAAAAAATATTTTTGAACATATCTATTTATTCTGTATTATAATAAATTACAGCAAAAAAAAAAGGAACTTATCCTTTTACAGCTGATAAAATTATATAACAATAGAAAAGATAAACATAGTCCTCACACACTCATCTCTTCAAGAAACTAGGTCACTGACATAGCAAAATAAACAAAAAATCTAGGAATAACTCTCACCCATGGAAAATGTCATTGCCTGTAAAACAAGAAAAAGTAGCTTCACAAAAACAAAAGTGACACAGATTGCTTAAGATAGTTTGACATACTACAAGTCTCTTTTTCTGCATTGTCCTTAGGAACCTTAAACTAACATAGTTATAATAAAGAGAAAAAAAAGAACTACAATTTTATACATAATAAATTTGTTAGTCTGTGTTTGTATAAAATTGTTAATATTAAACTAATATTAACACTTTTGTATACTTAAGGAATCCTTTACAGCTAGCAATTGTTTCGACGTAATTTTTCATTTTTTTTTTTTTTATTTTTTTTTTTATTTTTTTTATATACAAAAGTGTAGTAGAAAAGGACAAAAAGTTAAGTAGCAATATCATTAAAGTTTTTAATATAAAGTACTCTCAATCATTTTGTATTAGTTTTATTATAATTTTGCCTTAAGTTTATTTTATGTTTATTACATCATTTTATTTTAGCTTTGAAGATTTTTTTACTAACATTTTGATTGCAGAAAGTTATGTGAAACAGTTACTGATAATAATGTTAAAAGTTATAGAAAATCTTTTTAAGCACATAACACAAATAGAAATAAATTCTTAAGTTTTGTGATGTAATTGAACTGAAGAATTGAAAAAAAAAAAAAATCATTGAATTCGATTTGATTGATGGGTTGGAAGAAAATCAATGTTATTTTTTTTTTAACGGTAAAAATCTTTTATTTTTTCCTTTATCGGAAACCTTAATATACTACAATTAAAATGAGTGGATAAATGTCAACTTTATTCGCAATCAAAACTAAAATTTATCATCAAAAACTTATGTAGAAAACAATGAAATAGTGAGTTATTAATGACCAGGGAAACCAAAATATACAATTGCATGTTTTTTCCTGAATGTTGATTGAAGCCATTGATAGTATATTTATCCCTTTCATAACAAATACATAATTTTGGCATAGATTTTTAAGTGCAATTTTTCCAAATGAAAATTTACCATGAATTGAAATTTTTGTCTAATAGAGTCAAATTTATGGAATGCAAAAATTAAATGTTACAATTTTTAGAATAAATTTATGTTCGTTAAAAAAAAATCATGTTTTAAATCATCAAATATTAGCGTAATGTGAACTTAGTTTTTCTATTATTATTATTTTCTTAATTGTTATTTTAGTAAAAAAGATTACAGTAAGAAATTGAGTCATAAGTAGATTTAATGTAACACCAATTATACCTTTTGTCAAGTTTATTATTTTATATGATTAATTTTCTTTTATATTCAAATATACATATGTCCATGTGATTTTTCCTATCAAAATTTAATTAGTTTAAGTAAATAAAATCATTCAACTTCTTTACTCTTGTCATACCAATCAATTTATTGTTATTTTCAACTTTTTACCTCAATTTAACTTTTCATACACTTCTACATGCATATTCTTGAGTTTATAGTTATTCCATACAATTAACTGATTCAGTGGCTGCATTTCAATAGCAGTTTCCCAACATAAAACTTTATTTAAAGTCAACATATCTGTATTTCAATTTGAACTCTCAAATAGTTTTGTTAAGCACACAAATATATATTTTTGGCTCATGCATTACTAAAAACTTTTCATTCCCACATATGAAAACATTTGTGAATAATGCTACCAAAAAATAAAAAAAAGAACACAAAAAACTTAGGCATAATACTCATAAAGTTTCTTTTAAGAACAACCATAAAGTTGTTGGAAAAAAACATATAAAAAGGAGGAAAAAAAACTTTCTTAATTTAACATTTTTCAACAAGTTTTCTTCTTTCCTAGACGAAGAGCCTTTTTGATGTCATTGCTGCATGACAATAATAACAAAATCTTCTAGGATAGAAGGGATATAGTGAAATGTTGTTTTTTTTGGTTTTGGTGTGGCGTCATAAACTCATACAAAAATCATAAAATATCTACCACATGTGTTTGTTGAACTTCTAAGATATGTCTCGTTTTCATCGTTTTATTCTTAAAAGAAATTTACAAAATTTTTGCACATGTTGTTCCTTTTGCCTTCCTTTTAAGTTTGTAGTTTAATGCCCAGGCAAATTTGTAGGGGAGAAAAAAACTAAGGTGTCATAAAATTTAACCTAATTTGACACTTTTAGTTTTTCTTTTTTTTTTTTACTTCTTTAGTTTATCTCTTCTTTTGGAGAACACATATCACATACATAAAAATGTTAAGTTTATCTTGAATATAAACCTAAATACAGTTCATAATTTTATATTAAAGGCATTTTAAGAGATTTTTGTTAAATGCGAGAAAGAAGTCGAGATTTAACTACATGGGGATTTCTTTTATAAATCATTCTACCAATATTTTAAAAATAATATATTTATTCGGAAATCCAAACTAAGTTTTAATTTCGAAAATAAATTTTTCACCAAAAAATATTAACTTTTTGGGAGATAAATTTTTAATAGAAATAATAGATAAATAATTAAAAAAAAAATATTGTTCACAAAAGGCGTCAAAAATGTATTCATATCTTGAGAAAGACATATTAAATATTAAAGTGTTATTATTTCGGTTCTGTGTGTTGGCTAGGAAATGTATTGATTTTTGCAATTGATGTAAAAAATTTATTGTAAAAAATTGGTTTTTGAAAAAACTATAAATATTTTTATTTATAATAAAATCTTTATTAGTTAAGAAGATATCTCAACAAAATTTTCTATGTTTGCAAACTTTATTTATTTATTTATTTATTTATTTATTTATTTATTTATTTATTTAAAAAGAAAAAAGTGTAAAAACTTTAAAAAAAATCCCATAGTTTAAAAAAAAAAAAATCCAAAAATTCCAAAAAAGTGCACACAGAAAAAAGATTAGTTGGAATCGTTTTGGAAATCTATCAAAACGCTGTACATATATAACAAATGGTATTTATACATGTATTTTAAATGATGTATGTATTTATGTTTTAAAAATAAAAAATTTATGTGTTAAAATTAAACTGAGCTGTTATATTTTTCAATGGAGTGAATCGGTTGGGAGAACCGATCTCTAGCATATTATTTATTGGATGTAAACGAATTATTCGATCTGTGTAAACGAATTTTTAGATAGTACATGTAACCGACCAAATTCGATTGGCTAAAAATTCGGTTGTCGCAATGAATCTGTTTTCTCTGTGTAAAATTTTCTCAATGTGACAAGGATTATGATTCATAATTCTTAAAAACAACTAAGATTTAAAATAGGTAAATTTTGGAAGGGTCTGTTGTTTTGGGCTAATTGTCGATTTCGAAATAATCTCTGTGAATATAACTTTCAGAAAAGTATAAAATTATTAAATGTTGTTGAAGAAAATTACATGCGGGTTCCCTTCTCTAGACTTAAAATGGATTCTCTAGATTTATTTCAACACCAAAAAATAAAAAATCGCATGTAAATTATCTCCAAGTTTTCAATTATTATTTCTGAGTTTTTTGGAGATATTAATGAAGGTTTGTAAAAAAATTATATTATTATAAATTTTTAAAACCTCAAGCGAAACAAAAAGGTACATAAATACAATGAAAAAGTTAATTGTTACAATGAATGAAAACGTACATTGAAAATAATTGCTTTGTATTTTGGGTTTTTATTTTATTTTATATTAAATTAAATGATTTAATTGTACTATATTGACTCAATATCATCAATAATAAAATATTATATTCTTAATATAGATGCCATAAATATAGAACAAGCATATCATGACGATCGCCAGTTGTAATCTTGATCAGTCTGTAATATAATTTTATAAAGAATAAAGTCAAAATAATTTTATATATTTATGAATAATTACGAATATTAAACTCATGGTTTTTAATTCACGATATTTTTCGAAACTCACTGCGATGTGCTCTGCGTCTTAATTGTTTTATCTACACAAATATAAGTTAAATATATAATTTAAAAACTTTGTGTAATCTGTTGTTCTGCTCGCTTTCATTTTTTAAAAATGTTCATTCTTAATTTGTCTTTTGTTTAAAACGCGTCACCTCTTGTCAAGAAATAAAAACAAACCTTTTTTTTTTCTTTTTTGTTTACTTTATTTCCCGTTAGAAAATATTTATTTTAAGGTAATTTAATGAAATATTTTATAATTTTGTTCACTGTGTAATACTTCTTCTTAGTGAAACAATTTATTAGTACATTGAATAAACGAATTCAATGTTCTAATACATTAAATCAATTAACTAATTGTTTATTAAGAAATAAATTTAAGTATTTGTTTCAATGTAATGTTCATAATGGGGTTAATTTTTTCAAAGAATTTTAATGAATCTTTTCATTAAAGCTATAAATTTTTACATTAATTTAATAAAAAAAATCTTGGAAAAACATTAATTAATGTCATTTAATGTACTTGAACACATTGAGAATACTTTTTTCAGTGTATTTAATTATAAAATATGTTACAAACAAAACGAGCTATATCTAATTAAAATGTCAATTTTTTATGCATTATAACATATGGTGGTATATCAATTTTTCTAACTCTATATATTAAAAAAAAAAAAACATTTTTCATATTTTCAAGAAGTGAGCTGAAAGAAATAAAAAATTATATGGGCCTGACTTAGAATAATACGAAGTATTTTTTTCTTTATTTTGAAATGAAACAAAACTATTTAACTTCGAGATATGTGGTGTAAACTTATTAATTTGTTATAACTCAATGATCACTTGTTTATATGTTGAGTGAAAAATTTCATACCATAGATTTCCTATTTTTAATTTAGTATTTTGTTTAGTGTATTTCAAAGAATATTTTCTTCAAAGCAAAGTACTTTTATTTAATTAACCTGCACTATAAATCATTGTTAGTACTAATACAGTGTACATAGTACTATTTATATGTAAACATGTTTCCTAATTTAGGCTTTAGTACATTTTCTTGTTATTTACTCCTACATAAACTTTTTTGTTGAACTTTATTTGTGTACATTGTAGTTATTTGTTGTTGTTGTTCTTTTCAGAGTTAGTGGTAAAATAGTAATTGTGTCACACTCTCTAAGTTATTTTATGACTTTATGTACACATCTTCTCCTGCACAGAAGTGTGACATTCAACAGAGGTTATTTATTCGCAAAAAAATATTTTAATACATTTTTCTAATTTTTTTTTACAATCGTTCCTTTCTTGGGGAAGCGAAATTGTTAAGTTAAATATCTTAGTAAAATGTCTTTTAGCTTAAATGTCTTTTTGGTTTGTTGTGTCGGTCTTAAAGGAAATATTTTTGGAACTCTAGATTAACGTTAATTTTTAAATAAATAAAATTTCTTGGAAAATTAAATTTATGATTATGATTAATATTGTGTTAAAAAAACTGTTTAAAATCCAGGACAATTTAATTGTTTAAATGTTAGTTGGTGATTATTAGAAATAAAGGAAAAATAAATTTTGCCTGAGGAGAGGAAATTATGAATAGCGTTTTAACGCTACGTCTTTAATTCTGTTTTTATGCTAGGCACTTTGTTGTGTTTGCTCTGTCACCTTTATTAGCACATTTCGTTAATTTTTTTTTTTTTTTTGTTATTAAGCAGGCAAAAGGAAGTTACAATTTATGCTTACAAAGGAATTAAGGAATTTAAAATACTCATTTATTTTCCACCCCTAACTTACATTTAAGACTTTTTTTTGTTTAATTATGACCACAAAATGTTTAATTTAATAGTATATAGCGTTAATAATACATTTTAGTTAATTGTTATTGTGAAAATTTATTTAATTTCAGACTAACTTATCAACGTGTTGCTTTAAAGGAAATCAGACTGCAGGAAGAAGAAGGTGCACCATTTACAGCGATACGTGAAGCCTCCCTATTAAAAGAACTGAAACACTCAAATATTGTAACACTACATGATATTGTACATACGAGGGAAACCCTAACATTTGTATTTGAATATGTGGTAAGTCTAAGAAATTAATTACTATAAACTATAAATTTTGAAACATTTCCGTATATATATGTTTTTTTTTTTTTTTTTTGATAAATATTTTATGAACAATAATTTTATGGAA
>MINK01171879.1:31570-46910 GCA_001735545.1 Phormia regina
TTTTTTTTTTTTTTTTTTTTTTTTTTTTTTTTGAATAGGAAATTTTAGACAAATTTTACTTCGCTAAATTTTCTTTTTATATAAAATTTTCGCTAGTTTCTTTCTATAGAACAATTTCGTTAATTTACATTCTATACAAAATTTTTCACAAATTTTCTTTAAAAACTTTTTTTCATAAAAATTTTTATATTGAAAATTTTTTGTTAGATTTTTTCCGAAAATGTTTCTTTGAATTTCTTTTTGTATAAAATTTTCTTTAAAAATTTACTTGTTATAATTAATAAATTAATTGCTTTTGATTTTTTTTTCAGAATACGGATTTATCTCAATATATGGAAAAACATCCAGGCGGTCTGGATCATCGTAATGTTAGATTATTTTTATTTCAACTTTTACGTGGCCTCTCCTACTGCCATAAACGTCGTGTTTTACATCGTGATGTTAAACCTCAAAATTTATTGATAAGCGATTGTGGTGAATTGAAATTGGCCGATTTTGGTTTAGCGCGAGCAAAAAGTGTACCCAGTCATACATATTCACATGAAGTGGTTACGTTATGGTACCGTCCTCCAGGTAGGTTTATATATATATTTTTTTTTTAATTTCGAATTAATTTTATGAATTTTAATGTTAAATTTGATTTAATTTAATGAATTTTTTTAAATGTTTATTTTATTTAAATAGTATATACATTTATTATATTTGTGTTGTTGGATTTTTTATGATAATTGAAACTATTGTCATTCAAATTTTGTTATTTTTTTTTATTTAAAAGTTTTTCCATCCCTTTTTTTTCTTTTAAAAGGAATGGGCATTGTTGCTGTTAATTAAAAACATTCGAGAAAAGTTCTTTTGTTTTTGAAAAAACTTTAACTTTATTTCCATTTGTTTATTTGCTGTTTTTGAAAAACAAACAATTTTTTCTTGTTTTATTTAAATTCCATTTCGATGTCTCTCAAAAAAAAAAAAAATAAAATAAGAACTAAAGACATCAAATGTCTCAAAAGTTTTTACGACAACTAACATTAAAGTATTTAGTTAATCATAAGAAATGCTACAAGTTTTAGTTCAATATATGAACAAATAATTCTGATTGTCACATTTCGATATTGACGGTTTTCATGCTTTGTATATTAAGGAATATATTTTTCTCTCAAATCTATATATTTTTTTTTTTCTAAAATAACCATTTTTATTAAGAACTGATTTTTAGAAGATCTTCAAACAATTTGTTACTTCAACGTAGTGCATTTTTAATTCGTCTTACGGCAAATTATTCAAATTAAATTTTCTTTTAAAATCGGAATAAATTAAAGCGAAGAGAAAAAAAAAATAGTTTAATTGAATAAAATTACTTCTTGTCATTTGGTTGACATTTAATTTTTCCCCCCTAGGACCAACAATATAAACCAATGGTACCTACACCTCTCAGTCTTCATCAATATCATTACTTTTCGTTTTTTATGCAAAAATCTTTGTTATAAAAGATTTCCTTTTCATAAAATAAAACCTTTAAGAGAATTAAAAGTAAAACGTACTAAAGTCAAGCAGAAAGAACATAAAAATCTTTTCTAAAAGAAAAATAAAATATCTGCAAATCCCTTTAACACAAATGTTGATTTTTTTCTTTATATCTTTCCTTTTTAACAAAACACTTTTTTAAAGTTTTCCTCTTTTAAGTTTTTTATTTTTTTATTTTTCTTGTCTGCTCATGTTCTGTTGTTGTTGTTTTTCCTTTAATTCTTTTGTATTTTCTTGTTAAGCAAATATATGAAAAAGGATTTTAAGTTCTTATTCTTTTGCTTTTTTTTCACTCATTTATTGTATTTTTTTCATGTTAACAAGTTAAACGTTTTTAGAATATTTAATTTGATTTAATTTTTCTTTTAAAAAGGAATAACAGAAATGCTTAAAAATTATTTCATATAATTAAAATTTGGTATTTAATTTAAATAACTTTAACAGCATTTGGCATTTAATTTAGAATTTATGCTAATAATCAGAAATTTATTTCCTGTTTAAACATAAGTTTAATGCTTTTAATTACTTATTTATAATTATTTAAATAAATTCTTTAAAATCTCAAGTAAATTGTACACACTGATTTCCAGTTCCAATTAACTTCTAAATGCACTTAAAAGAAAATATTGCTATGAAAAATTTTCTTAACTTAAAAGTATTCATCTTAAAAAAATTCTTTACGTGTATTGAGTATCTGGAAAATATTTTTGCATTTTAAAAATTCCTTTAAAATCTCTTATATCTCTTAGCATTTATTGTACAAATTTATTTATTTTTTCAATTGTGGTTTTTAAGAATCAACATTTATATTTATCTTGTTTTAGTAATTTAATGTGTGAGTGTTTAAGTCTTAGAAAAAATTTGTTTCCCTTTTTGCCAATTTGTATTTATTGCAAAATTTACATAATCTCAAACATACGTATAGATTCACACAGATACTTACATTATATATACACTATATTTACTTAAATATCAAATATAAACCCATGAACATTATGTAATGAATTAAAAAAAAAAGAAAAACTTTTGAAACAGAATCATTTTTTTTATTTGATTATTTTTAGTTCACACTAGGTAATTGAAAAATGATTAAAATTAAATTCTTTTTTCCTTAAAATTTATACTTCCTGGATCTTAAATTCAGCAAAATCTTTTCATTAATAAGTTATCGAATAGATATGTACATATGTATGTATGTAGGTTTTACATATCATTTTGTAGGATATATTCTTAAGAAAATCGCTAATAATAATGAGAAAAAAGATTTTTAAATTGCCGAAATATTGCCAAAAAACCGGAGATACCTCTAAAAGTATTTTTTATTGCGGGCAATTAAAATCGGAATCTTTTCATTTTTTTCCGAATATTTGAACTTTACCATTACCATAAATACGTACATATGTACATATTTTTAGAGCTCCTATATAAGTTACGATTTGTTCTGGTTCATATTTAGTTTTTTGAATCAAACAACTCAGATATCGTCCATAACCCATTTTGGACTTTTTGAAACCCCAATATAAGCTACTAAATTGGCTCTTGAAAATTTACTGAAAAATTCTTAAACACACATAATGTTTGTTGGTTAAATTATATACTAAAGTAATAATAGTTAAACATAATCTTTATTGGTTTCTTCAATCAATTGTACATATTTTGGCAAAATTTTGCATTAAACATGTTCAAGCATGTTGAACAAAATAAAACAATCCATATACACAGACATTAAAGAATACATACATATGTACATACATACATATGTATGTATTATTTACATGCCTTTAAGTTATGAGATTTTAGAAAGAGATAAATGGAATTAAAATGTATTAAATTGAACAGGAATGCAGGATAAATGAATGAGTTATATCGAAATTGTATTTAAATATTAAAAACAAAATTAAAAATATTTAATAGAGAGAAAGAAGAAATAACAAAAGATTTTTTATTATTCAAACCACATTTATTGTTCAATATTTTTATTTAAAATTTTTTAAATATTTCCTATAAAAAATTTATTAATTTATTTGTTTTTTTTTTAGATGTCCTGCTTGGTAGTACAGAATATTCCACCTCACTGGATATGTGGGGTGTGGGTTGTATATTTGTTGAAATGGTAACTGGTATGCCAACATTCCCCGGTATACGTGATACATACGATCAACTGGATAAAATATTCAAACTCCTAGGCACACCTACTGAAGAAACGTGGCCTGGGTGTACACATTTTCCTGGTTATAAACCACATAAATTAGGTAAGTTTTTTTTTTATAATTCAAATACATTTTTATAATTATATATTAATTATTAAAATTATCTTTCTTATAGGTTTTTATCGTCCTCGCAAATTAGGTCACAATTTTCCTAGACTATATGATATTGTTGAAGGTGAAACGATAGCGAATGCTTTCCTCCAACTGAATCCTGACAAAAGAATAGGGGCCGAAGAGGCGTTACACCATCCATACTTTGCCCAATTACCAAAAAAATTATATGAATTGCCTGATGGTAGGTTTTAGTTTTTTTAAGAATATTATTAAGTGTTTTAGAGAAAAAAGAATATTATATAATTGTTCTCAAAAGTTATCAAGAAAATTATAAAGTTTTTAGTTTTTATAGTTTTTGTTTAAAGTATTTTTCAGGTTTATGTATATATTTTTAATTAAATGTTTTTGTTTTATATTTGGTTATATAGTACATTTACTGTATTTTATTTTATCTTTATTTTAACTTCAACATAACAAATCCTTTGTTATAATAAATTAAAAAACTTTTTTAATGTTGATTTGCAAAACAATTGTCAAATTAAAATTTAAAATGAAAAAAAGTTGTTGAATGTGCACATTGGCAGCAGAGATATATTACTAACAAAAAAAAAATTTAAAAAGTGTTTAACATAAAAAAGTTTATATAAATTTCTCCCAAGTAGTTCTAATTAATTAAATTAATATGATAAATAATTAAAGGTTTAATTTGTATTTAAATGTTTCATGTAATACCTAATAATGTGAAGTGTTTACTATACCCATTATAGTTATTATAAATCGAATGTTTTTGAATGATATAACCCAAGAATATCTTAATTTAAATCATTATTATAGATCGTACTTGTCTTAATTTGTAAACCAATGTAAATATTCATTTCATAATTAATTTATATCTTATTACTATGACATCATATGAAAAACATTAAAACTAGCTAATTGCAACAAAAAAATATAATTTTTTAATATCCATTGAAAATAGTGATAATTTCAATAGAAGTAACATGCAACAATGAACCTTAAAATATATTCTTAAATTTTCCCATTAACTGCTTATTTAAGGCTCCAATTTAGTTCATGAAAAACATAAAATTTCTAAAACATTTACAAAATTTGTTCTTCTTTATATCGCAATTCAATGTGTTGTTTTCGTTTAATGAATGTGTTGTAATTTTCTGTTTGCTCGTATTTCCGGTGTTAATTATTTCGAAAATCTTTTTATGGGATTTCGCGCTAAACCACTTATCTAACCTCCAATTATTGCCATAACACATAAATGTTAACATTCATATATGAATTTTGTACTGCTAGAGTATTATGTTTGTCAGTATCTATATCATAGATGATTATCATCCATATTATTATTAGCACTGCAGTCAGGCCTTGTTGCAATATGTGTCTTTAAAATGTATCATTAATATTGTAGTCGTCTCCTGTGAGAATGCAAATAGTATTTGTGTTTAAAATTCATTAAATTCAAAGTGTAAATTTAAATATTAATGGAAACACCAATGGGTTCGAATATTCATATATACATATGTTAAAGTGGATGAGGATATGTAAACAATTATAATATTAGTAACTTATACATAAACAATTGTTTTTGCACAAGAACTAAACAAATATTTTTTTGTTTAAATAAATAGCAAAAATCAAAGTTTCCATAGAGCAATGCTGCGAAAATGTATGTTAGTGGACTGCTAATTAGTTTCACAATCTTAATAAACATAATAAGCTTCTTGTATCTTAATATCTGTAATAGTTTTCCAGATATTCTATTAAGAACTAAATTTAGATCGATAATAAAGCTACTAATAAAATATGTTTTAATTTTCTTTTTTTTTTCTTTTCAAAATGTGTAAAGCTACGTATACACGGTTGTCAGATCTGACAATGTTGGTATATGTAGCTTAACACTTGTGTCTTTTAAAGATTTCGCTTCCATATTTCTTGTTTTCATTATGATCGTGGCAGCAAAGATTTTGTTTGCTTAAATCAGTATAGATTTAAATTTAAATTATTTATAAGCTCTTCAATGGTCTCAAACACTTGTTAAATTAGAACAATATATTTATTTGTGAAGCGATTTCTATTAAATTTTACATGAACATAAAGGCGAAGTTCTACTATAAATGATTAATAATTAATTTAATATTTAAAAAGTTTTAAAATTATTAGATATCTAGATTCCCATTCTACTATACACTTGTAGTTTCTTCCTAATATCTGCAGAGGTTTTCGAAATATAACAAATAGAACAAAATTTATATTAAAAATGCTACTAACGATGTTTTCAGAGAACAATTAAATTTAAGTTTTAAAATTAAATCCTTCTTGGCGTGGTAGTTGGCAGTAAAAACATAAATTATTAAATAACTCACATTCCATTCTATCCTAATCAATTTATTTGATGCTAATATCTGTTGTGGTTTTTTGCATTAAAATTAAAATATTTATAAGCATTTTAATGTTTCTAAATGCTTTTTACATCGGAAGATTTTCCTTTATAACTCTTTTATTTGTGAAGCAATTTTTATAGAATTTCATACGTGTATAGTGCCGCAATTCTACTACAAACAAGTGAAAATATAAATTTAAAATATTTCATATTACAGAAGTTATGGAAGTTTTAAAATTTAACGTTTATTTTGACTATAAGGGCGTGGCATTGGGCAGTAAAAAATATATTAGAGGACAGCTAATTATTCAATTTACCATAACCACCTTGTTTTATTTTAATGTCTACAAGAGTTTTCGAGATATTCTCTTTAGAACAAAATTTAGATTGAAAATCAACCTACTAATGAATTATGTTCTCCTAATACTACCAATAATTTTTTTTATCGATTTTTTAGAAATTTAAAAATTTTTCAACGCTTGCGACTCCCACTTCCACATTTGTTGTTTAATTATAATAAAACTTTATAGCGATGTAGAGAAAGAGTTGTGCTATCAGAATATTCAATATGCTCACGAAAAAGTTTTCAGAGAACAATGATAATTAAGTTTTAAAATGATATATTTAATTTTCATTATGGACGTGACAGTAGGCAGCAAAGAAAAATTTTATAAAATAGTTTGCATTATAGTCTACCGTTCTAAATTGATTTTATTCAGATATCTCTTATGGTTTTTGAGCTACGTCCATTAGAGGAAGATTATTATTTATAACTTTTTTAATAATTTAAAGCATCATATTCTTTGTAACTGTAACTGCATTATTTGTGAAGCGATTTTTATGAAACTTCACGTGAACATAGAGAGTGGAATTTCTACTATAAATTACTAGAAAGTCGAAATCAAAATAATTTACATTTAAAGGTTATAGAAGTTTTTAAATTAAATGCTTAATTTGATGGTGAGGGCGTGGCAGTGGGCAATACTTATCAACCTTTGCGGATAGCTAATTTCCGATTCTACAATATCCTGCTTGTTTCATCTTAATATCTGCAATAGTTTTCGAGATATTCTATTTAAAACAAAATTCAGATCGAAAATTCACCTACTAATGAATTATGTTCTCCTAGTACTTCCATAAATTTTATTATTGATTTTTTAGAAATTAAAAAAAATTTTCAACGCTTGCGACTTTGAAACATTTTATTCTGTAACTTCTACATTTGCTGTTCAATTATAATAAAATTTTATAGCGATGTGGAGAAAGAGTTGTGCTATCAGAATATTCAATACGCTCCCGAAAAAGTTTCCAGAGACCAATGATTTATTTGATTCAGATATCTCTTATGGTTTTTGATCTACGTCCATTAGAGGAAAATTATTTATAACATTTTTAATGATTTAAAACACCCGTTATATTAGAACAATAAATATCCTTTGTAACTGTAACTGCATTATTTGTGAAGCGATTTTTATAAAACTTTACTAGAAATTCAAAATGATTTACATTTAAAAATTATAGATGCTTTTAAATTAAATGCTAAATTTTATAGTGGGGGCGTGGCAGTTAGCGGATAGCTGGTTTCCCTTTCTACAATATCCAGCTTGTTTCATCGTAATACCTGCAGTGGTATTCGAAATATAACAATTAGAACAAAATTTATACTAAAAATCTACCTACTACTAAATTATGTTCTCCTGGTACTCCAAAAAAATTTTCTTTTATTTTTTTAGATTTTTTTTACTACTCTTGGCCTTTGGGACATTTTCCTCTATAGCTTCCACATTTGTTGCCCAATTGTTGAGAAATATTAAAGCGATGTAGAGAAAAAGTTGCGCTATAAGAGTTTGTTGCAGCAACAAAATATATCATTATCACTTATGTTTCTAAGCTTTTTAGGGATTTAAATTTCAATCTATAATTACCAGTTTATTTTCAAATATTATCCATCTTAGTTATAAAACTGTTGGGAGTAAAATTTGCTTTATTTATTTTTATAAAAATATACAAAGTTTTGTCAAACTTATTCACATTTTAATTATTAAATTTGATTTTAATGAAAATTATTAATATATTTTTACAATTATATTCACAAATAAATATACAAATGTTAAATATAGATTATGTCTGCTTCACTGATTCAAGTGTCCAACTGTTTATGTTTTCCAAAAATACCCAGAAGCTGTCCAGCTGAATTTCAAATTACTGAACAAGTTAATAAATATTATTGACACCTGTAAATAAAAGAAAATAAATAATAGTTTTAATAGATATGTACGATTTATTCTTAAAATTAAACTTAAATGGACAATTTTTAAATTTCATTTAATTTTTTTCTGAAAACATTGAAATTATAGTGATTCAAAATATTTAAAATAATTAAATTAATTTTATATTCATGTTAATTTATTTTTTTTTTTTTTTATTTTAATTATTATTTATTTATTTTTATATATATTTTGTTTTCGAAAATCTAAAATGTTCCATGAAAATCATTATTATTATTATGATTTGTTGTAATAAACATTTATCTTATTATAAATTATTCATGTTTATGAAATTAATTTTGCCCAATGTAATGAACCGCTAAAATAATCCACTAATGTTTTTAAATATTTTTATTTGTTTCTTCACCAAAAATGTTTTACACTTTAAATTACACGCTTAACAAATAATTCGATTTAGAATTAAAACAAATATTTTATTGTGCAAAAAGATAAAAAAATAATAAACATTTATAGTTAAAAACAAACCTTTTTGCAAACAATTACATAATTTTAAAATTGAATTTTATAACATAGAATACAAAACAATCTGAATAAACAATTTCATGCAGATGATTTATTTTTGATTGGCTTAATTTATTACCTAATATATATATATTTTTTAATTATTTTATTTAATAATTACAAAGTTATTTAATAATTACAAGTTAAAAAAAGAAATATTAAATATTTGCTAAAGCAAATAATTTTTATTATGGACAATGAATTTGAAGTTGATTGCATTTAACTCAAAATCACAACGAGTCCTTCAATTATCGTTGAGAGTTTTGTTTTGTTTGTGTGTATTGTTACAGCGTAAAGTAAACATTTTAATATCAACAGTATGTTGTTGCACTTTAGCGTGTTTTTCTCTCTTTTTTTTCAAATATTTACATAATTTTGAAATTGGATCCCAATATCAAACTGGACAATGAATGTCTGTACTCAATTAGTATTACTGTTACTATATATACTGCATTTACAACTTGTATTACTTGGATTCGTTTTATTGCCATTTTTGCTTTCTGTTTATATGAACTGGGCATATCATCTCTAATTGAGTTTAAATTAAATTCACTGAAATGGAAATTGAATTTCCTGTTTTTCGTTGTAAAGGAGTAGTAATTTAATGTTTGGAATGAATTAGGGAGGTACAGATGTTTTGTATAATATTGATAAAATTATAAATATAATTTTTTTGCTCACAGTAGGTCCAATCGCAGAATTTTTGGTAATAAATTTATATCTGATAAACTTCGAATATGTAAAAAGTTATAAAAACGTAACTTCTATAAATCAACTTAACTCGTACAGTGAAAACAATATTTACCCTTGAGTTGGGAATCTTTGATTTTATTTTATAATTTTTTTTTTTTCTATAAAAAAATTTTACAAGTCTTCTGTAACTTAAAACACATTTTAAAGTAATATGGATTTGTGGACGTTATTTAATTCCAAAAAAAAAATTGTTACAGCGAATACATATCTATATTTCTATCGTGTGTTTTAAAATATGACTTTTTGTTGTTGTTCCAATACCATACAGTTCTTTTAATTCACCTTAGCAGATATTTTCATCTGCTTTGCAATCTAAAAAAAATCTCTAAATATTTGAAAAATACTTTAAAAATTAAATATAATTTTTTTTAGTAAAACCTTAATATTAACTTAAATGTGGATAATTTATTTACAAGGTAAATATAAATTCACCCGCATTATTAGTTTAGTTAAATATTAAACTATGTGTAAAATTTAAATTAAAACCTTTTATTCTTATAGGTATAATATACTACCTATACTCCCTACCATTTATAAACATGAATGTTTAACATATAAATTTTGTGGTTTTATTATCACTGGTAAATATAAATCTATGTCTGTCCATGTGTCTAATGGTTTTTATACGGATATTCAATTATACTTGATATTTGCGGTTTCTATCGATATGTATATTTTTTTATTTATTTATTTTTTTTTTTGGATATAATAAATAATTAATTCTCTTATTAAATGTTACTAATTTAAAACGGTTTTAAAAAATGTTCTACTGGATGTACATAGTTTATTTTTCGCCATGATAATTAATTATAGATTTTTTAATTAAAACAATTTTGTTTGAAATTTATAGAATTGTGTAGTTATTTTAATTGAAACAATTATTTAATGTAAACAGGATTATTTGGCTTTTTCTTTTTTGTAATTTAGTCAAAAGTGGTTTTTGTGGCCAAAATGATTATCTACCATAAGCAGTTTGTAGAAAAATGTTTATTTAAAAAATTTTTCAATTAAAAATATATGCTGGGGAAAATTATAATTGTTTATTAAAACATTTATCAAAGGGGTTTTTTTCTACTAATTTAATTTAATTTTTTTATGTGGAGTAAAAATTGTTAATAATAAATGTAGATACATAATAAATTTATGATTAAATTTTAAACATAAATTTAAATTAAATTTAATCATAAACATAAAAGAAATATATAATATAATTGTATTAAAAAACAAATCTAGTACTATTTATTACATTACATCCTTGATCACTTATCCCTCTGCAGTAGAAAACTGTTAAGTATTGACTGCTGACATTTAATTAAATGTTCCCAGTAGGAATATGTTCCTTTATTTCATATATTTAATTAATATTTATTTTAAATGTTTCTTAATTTAATTTCAGAAACCTCTATATTTACGGTTGAAGGTGTGCATTTGTATCCAGAGCCCAATAGACAGAGTAAATGAAAATTAAAGCAAGTCCTATCAGTGGATGGTGTACGTTTCTACTGTTAGCAGTAACAATTAAATACTACAACAACACTAACTAAAACGACATAAACTACTACAACAACAAAAAAAAAGCAGCCATAAATGATATCTTAACATTAAAAACCAACAACAACAACAACAAAAACACCCACTATTATTGTGCAATTCACAAAATATTATAAGTTGTATATGATGTGATATCAATACAACACACGGATTTAATTACTTATTAACCGTTATATAACTGTGAATATTAAGGCCATTCAGCAAAAAAAAAAAAAAAATTATAAAACTCTATAACTTTTGACTTTTTATAATAATTTGTGATTTGCACATAAATAATATTAATTTTAAATCTGAAAAATTAAACTAAGAAAGAAATATTAAAAAATAATAATTTTATATTATTTTTTTCTTTTAAAATTATTAAAAAAAAATCCTCAATTATTGTTTGTTTTATTTGCTTTTGTTTATATACATATAAATAATTATTATTTTTTATAAAATGCATTATTGTATTTTTTAAATATTTTTATATTTTTTTCTTCTTAAATTTAAAAACTAAAAAATAAACTTGTGAAGAGTAAAAAAACAACAACCAGACAAAGAATAACAAAATAAAAAATTATTATTAGAAAACGAAACAAACATAAAATAATTAATATAATTATTAAAAAGAAAAAGATAAATAAATAAAATAAAGCAAATAAATTTAAGTAACTAAATTTAATTATAAGAAAATTTAACTAGTTTAACTAAAAGTAAAAAAATTAATTAAAATAAAATTTGAATAAAAAAAAAAACGCCAAAAAATTCGAATTGAAAAACTTTTATCTAAATATAAATAAAAAATTAAAAAAAAAAAAAAAATAGACGAACAACAATTAATAGTAGTTATGAAATAATTCAGAAAAAGGAAAATTAAAAAAAAAAAAAACAAAATATAATTAAACACGTGCCTCCAGGTCCTCAGGTCCTTGATGAGCGTATAAGCACCAAACAACAAAAATCACAAATTTGATTAAAACAATTTCAACATCAAAATAATAAAATATAACCTCAAATTTAAGAAAAAATACATTAAAAAAAATATAAAAACACCACTTTTTAAAGAAATTTAGGAATTTATCAAAAACTTAGACAAAAAAAGAAAACACTCACTCAAACTGCTGCTAAAATTTAAAAGCACTTCAGAAATATACACAAAATCTTTTTGGACCACTAATGAAGAGAAGAGTTTTAAGCGAGAATGATTTTTTTTTAAATAGAAAAATGTTTTACATTTCGAGTCTGAGTTGTTAAAGAGAGAATAATATTATATATGAAGTTTGATGACAGCTATTAAAATATGAATGTAATTTCTGACAGTTTACTAAGTCGTTATGTAGAAATGTAATTAATTACTAGTCATCTACTAGTAATGCTTTTGTCTGCAGGAAACTTTCTAAACTCTTAAGCAAAAAGGAATAATTGAGCTTATGTCTTAATAAGTTCACCAATCGTATCTTTACAATTTGTATAATTTATTTCGCGGCTAAACTTTTTATATCTATTGCCATAATTCAGATAAATTTCAAAAAAGTATGAGGATTATATTAATTATAAACAATTACTTAATATTCATTATAAAATACCATGTGGAGGATAAATATGGGTATGAATTGTTGATGTCTTGTCTAGCTCTCCGTTGCATCTTTTTATATCGGACAAACTCCTTTTGAAAACATAAATGGGTGTCAAAATTTACGATACAGATAATTTAGAAGAGAATTTTTAATTATCTAATTAATATTGAAATTTTATAAAGAAGTGTTTCATAGGAGATACAGAAGGGAAGAGTGTATAGAAAACTTTTAAATTTTTATAAGAAAAATAAGGCAATACAGCATTGCGTTTGATTTTCGGAAACGGACTTAATATCGGGACTATGATGATCGTTTGTAAATATTTAAAACTAGTCCGGAAGAATTTGTATGGAGGCTAGGTGGAATATTGGCTTCGTTGGTTATGCTAAAATAAACATTTTTCATCAAATTCTATTTAAAATTGCAACCAGTAATTTGTGCACAAATTTTACATCGATAGACAACTAGCCAGCAGTCCAGCCAGACACACGCACGCGTGTTAAATCAAATCAAAAACTTATTTTGGTCCGATTGTTATAATTTAAGTTAGTTTTTTGGAATTATTTTCGGAACGTTACAAACATCAGCACATACGCATATTCCAATCATATATAATGGAAAGGGGTATAAAGACATGAAAGTGAAAAGTCTTAAAAACTGTTTCTGCAAAATGTGTTTGGCCACCAAAGTGTCTATATCATTTGAAAATTAAAAGTGTTAAATGGTCTTGAGGTTCTTCCACCGGACTTTATTTGGGATATATAGTTTATGTTATTGTGTTATATCTGTCCAGAAAAGGTTTAGTGATTTTGGTTTTAGCCCATTTCTGACCTGAAAAATTACCTTATAACTAAAATATAGGATTCCTAGGCAGGTCCTAATTAAAAGTTTGATTATAAGGCTCTACTCAAAGGGTCGAAAGTTTTTATAAAGATAAGCAAAAATATTACAAATCAAATCCAAGATCACTTCATAACTTTAAAAAATTACTATTATGGATTTAAGTTTTCTGTATATATGATTTGCCTGCAATTACTTTAATCTTTGTATGTTCATCCTGTGTTCATCTAAATAATACAAACATCCTGCTTTAAAACTCTTCTACTTCAACTATAAAAAAATTACACTTAAATCAAACAAAAGACCCACAATATAAAAATATATACAATTTATAGATCAAACAAACAATTAAGACTCAGAGACACAAAGTTTTGTTAATAATTCAATTTATGATTTTTTCCTTTTCTCGTATGTTTTATATTTAATTATAATAAAAATATCTTTATTACTACAATGAAAAAACTTATAGGTTTGTTTTTATACTAAAAAAAAATCTAATATTTTTTTTATCTCTTTTGCAATGTATTATTTTTTTAATTTAGTTTTTTTGTTTTTTTCCCCCTTATACCTAAATAAAAAATTGTTTTATTTTATAATTATATTATAATTTTTATCGAACTAATGTTTGCCAATATTTAAATTAAGACTTTTCTTTAATATTAAAACTTTTTGTATTATAGTAAAATTTAATTATATTTTTAAAATTTATGAAAAAAGTTAGATAAAAAACAGTGAAATATAAATACATTTATTAAATTAATTTAATATTTTTTACAGTGTTAAAGGAAAGTTGAGGGACAAAAATGATGTAAAAGGAAAAATGATTTTTGGAATTTTTTTTTAGGAATTTTAAATTTATTAGTTGCTTTAAACATATTTTTGTTTAATTTTTTTTTTATTGGCTGCTAAAATTTAATTTTGTCCTTTTACTTTCTGGTTACACTTTAGTTAACTTCTTTCCTATTGTTTGTAAAATATTTGCAATTAAATCTAAAAAAAAGATTAAAATGTATCTTTTTTTTTCTATGAAATTTTAATTCATTTAAGATCTATTAACATAAATAAATTTTTAATTTGTTTTATTGATAATATTTTTATTATTTTTATTTTTGTCTGTGTGTTATCATTTGATTATAGTTTATGCAATTAGTGATATAAAAGAAAGAAAAAAAAAAACAACTTTGTATGATAATTAATAATAATGAATAATTTTTTTTTTTTTTTTTTAAATAACATGAATTTAAATTAAATTTTTAAGTGATTAATAATAAAATGAAAAACATTTTTAACATTATAAATTTTTATGTTTGTTTTTATTATTTATTTTTATTGATTTTAGAAAAATATTGAATTCATTATTGAAATGCCACAAAATGTGTTAATAATAGGAAACATTTGGAGTGCAATAATGATTAATAATATATAGAAAAGAAATTATATATTAATAAAATAAAATTTATTTAAAAATCATTCTTTGCTGGAAATATCTTAAGATTTTTAAAATATATTTTGTTTTATTAATTGATCTTATTGAGCTAATCTATATTTGATTTTGACAAATCAACACATCTTGTTTCAAGATTTTGTCAAAAAAATTCGAGAGAAAGAAATCGGTTTCTCTGATTAAGCATTTTTTTTTTTAGAAATAATACAATTTTTGTTTATTTT
>MINK01171880.1:0-18199 GCA_001735545.1 Phormia regina
GTAAGTTTACACGGTTGTTAGACATTTTCTGAACATTTTTCTGTCAACATTGTCAGATCGGACAACCGTGTATACGTAGCTTCAGAAGTATTTCTTATACATATCTACATATGTGTATGTAAATGCACATAAGGAACCTTTTTTCAACCACTTTTTTGCGTATATCATTCTATCATGCGTGTGGCGATCGAACCATTTATAATCGTAAAAAAACCGATCTTAACACAAATACAATTAAAAGTATTATGTCGTAACTCAAATAAATAAATTTATTAATTTAATCCAAACTAGAGTTTTATTTTTAAATTTAAGAATAATATTTATAGAAGCGAAGAAGAATTTAAAATCAAATTCGCAATCCGAATTTTTTCGTACCTTGCTTTTTATATTCTTAAGATACCTTTCTTTTTTGTATTATTTATTTTATGGATACAGTTTTTAAAATTACAGTATCAGGTACTGTTATTAGCACAGTTTGAAATAATATTTTAATTATATGTTTTGTCGATATTTTAAGTATTTTTAAAAAACATAAAACATTAAAAAATATTTGAATGGAGGGAAACCGATTTTCCCATTTTTAATTATAAACACTCCAAAGGATTTCGTCAATATGACCATATCAAGAAATTAAATATTGTAATAAATGATCCTAATAAATTGTTCTATTTAAAGGTTTCTCCAAATTGAGTTTGTGAAATCTTAATAAAAAATCATATATCTCATAATGGGTTCTTTGTAGGATATGCTCATTATCATCATATCTATCGTTATCAATGAATGAAATCTAGTGGAAAATGAAGCTAATAAATTCTGCTAATAATCTTTATAAATTTCTTTTCCAAATTAAATTTGTGAAAATTTGTATAATTTTTCAAAAAGGATATCCTCATTGTGGACGCTAATGAGTTCATGCCACTGTAATATACATAAATTCCGAAATAATATAAATTCTCAAACCGCTAGCCAGTAGCACTTGGGGTTTGCATTGGCTAGTGAGTGATAAAAATAAAAAATATGCAAAGTGCAAAAATTCTGTCTTGAAAACCTTAAAAGGATACCTGAAATATTAAATCAATCCTTCATTTTTAGACGAGAAACCATAGGATCTAATGATTAAGGAATATATTTAAAACTTTTAAATCAAGAGAGTTAATTTAAGAGGGAATCTTAATAGAGTTGAACGAATACCAATTCTATGGTAACAGGTTAATGCATGTAATATTTGAGATCGCTGAAAATGTAAATCTAGAGTAGTTCTGATGCAATTAAGACAAAACTAACTATTCGACCAACCCTATTTCACTGTATATTTTATATTTTTTTATTAGTAAGATTCTGGTAGTTCTAATTAAGTCTTTTCGTCTGTCCTTCTGTTCGTCTGTCCGTTGAGGGCAGGTTTTGGCTCAGAAAAAACTACATAGACGAAATTCACCTCAAATATTTATTTTATGAGAGGTTTCATTACAAGGCGAAAGGCGATAGTTCGCTCCCTCTTTAATTATGCTACCCCAGTATGGACCTTATTCCTTAGTGACACCCAATGGTGGGGTTTACAAATGGCCCAGAACAATTCACTCCAAATTGCAACCGGATGTATTAAACTGACAAATGTGAATCATTTACATGAGGAAACCAGAATGCTGTCAATCAGACATAATAACGTTTTGTTTACTAGACTCTTCGACATACATATGCCGACAGATTTTCATTACTTTCGTATGTACATCCAGGATGTCATTCTACCCGATCCGATTATTCATGACGTACGCACGGATAGAATTGCATTGACTGGCGGTCTCTGGAGCCATAAACGGTTTTAGATACAACAGATGCTTAAAGAACACTCCCCTGCAATTTCGAACAATAAGAAGCAACTTCACAGGAAAACAAGATCCCTATTAGCACAATACAGAGCCGGTTGGTACAGTATTCTAAACTGCTACCAAGTACGTATTGTTCCACACACTTTAAACCGTTGCCTTCCTTTAGGCCAACTGATTTGGCCTCACATTACTGCGTAAGAAAGCTCTAAAATGAGGCCAAAACAATAACATAGTTTTTATACCAAAAGTAATCAATCCTCTAAATTACCCAGAGTTAAATCCAGTGAAGATATATTGGGCTTTTGTGAAATGAGAATCAAACAGGTATACCAAAATATCGAACATTTTTGAAGGAGATTTGCAGACTTTTCCAGAAAAAAAGAGACTGAAGCAACTACAAATCTCTAATGGAAGGGTTACCAAAATAAGGTCTATTATTAACATATATTTTTATGTCGGCCCATCCCGTTGCATTCATCACGCGTTCGACTTGTCGCCACTAGGTGTTTGCTGGTCTTTCTCCTCTTCTGCTTCATTCTGGCTATATTACTGGGATTCTTTCTCAATACATGGCTTATGTGTGGTGGTGGGTATAAAAATTAGAGCTTTTTGCACATAAAAATAAAAAGAAAATAAATCTTTAAATGATGAATGCATTTTCTGATTCGCTACGATCGTCATCAGCATCCATGTGCTTTTAGTATTGCTTTAAGAATTAGAATACGTAACATCATAACTTAACATAAAACCTTTAAATCTCCCTTTTAAAGCACTTCCAAGGTTTAATGGCAAGAGTTATATTTTAAGATTTTGCCATGCGTACTAATGTTATGATCAAATGACTGTATTATTTAAAACATTATATACACATGTATGTAGTAATTTTTTTTTTAATAAAATTATCTTACTAATTGCAATTGAGTGTTCTATGCATGAATATTAACTTGGGGGGGAACTTCAATTCTAAACATGATCATGTAATTATATATATGTTTTTTAGATTTGTCTGTTTGCATGGTCATCAGAGTTCTACACAATTGTTTTTATTTAAAATCATGTTAATGACATGATTATTTAGTTTTATTTTTTTGTTTATAAACAAAGTAAACAACCAAAACTTAATCGTCATCAACATGATCATCATTTTATGGTAAAGTTATAGTTGTGTTGTTGTTCTTGCGTGTTTTGGGGCCGGTCACGTTAAAAGTCACTGTCCAGCATTGTTTTTCCCTTTGTCAAGGTTAGTTTTATTATGTTATTTTTGTTGTAGTTTATTATTATTATTGTTTTTGTTTTATGATCAATTGGGCTTTTTTTTTCTCTCACTCTCGTTTTGTTGTTGATCTTCATTCAAACTCTGCTGCTGGCCAACTATGAAAAGATGCATCGTGCCATCGTCTTCATCGTCATTGTTGTCGTTTGCAATGTGAACAAACGGTATTTTATAGTTTAATTGGCCACAACATTTCAAGGTCATTGCAGTAGATGATGATAATGATGATCATGCTCACTACTCTCCCTTTATGGCTTAAGAAGATACTGATGTTGATCTTTAACTCAGTTACTTTTTTTTATTACCATAATATGGTTGTTATTCTGTTTTCAAAGATGTTTCTTTTGTATCTTTCTTTATATATTTTTTTGTTAAAATTTCTTAAGGAATGCAGAACTACTTGTTCTGAATAAATAAAAAAAATATATATAGTAACGTATAAACAAAACAAAAAAACAAAGAGTTTAAAAATAAACATAAAAATTAAGGAATTTTGTTTTGCTGGAATACATTTTTTTATCTTTTTCTTTGTGTAAAAGTACAGGGATTTGATCATGTTGTTAAAAAAAAAAAAAACTAAAGACTTTTGAATGGAAAATCTTGACCTATCTTAAATACCAAGAAAATTACCTACAAAACAACGATGTATAAAAATAAAATTAAACTTTTTAGTATAAATATTACCATAAAATCTACAAGCCGGAAACTGAAATTCAAATTAAAATGTCCATTAAGTCTCTAAAAGTGTTATTGAGCAGAGGCCATTTTTATGTTTAATGTAATTAATCAAACTCTTCAATTAGTTTATACATTAATGATAATATCTATAGTTTAACATCTTCATTAATGAATGTAGTCTTAGTTTTTATGTTTTTATGAAAAATTTTAAACAACCATTAAGCCAACAAAACGCCAACACTTCGAATACATTATTTGCAAGTATTTTTTGAAAGGGCGCCAGTGGTCTTTAACTCCAGACAGTATTAAAATTTATTATTAGAAAAGAATCTTAGACTTTAGAAAATTAAGGAAAGACAAAGTGTGTACACATTCCTTTTCCTTTGAGAAAAGATTCTCTGTTTGTGAGATTTAATTAAGATCCAAACAATCAAGGAATATTTTTGGTCAACTTTGTTTTTGGAACAATGCATAGTGTTTGCAATGAAACCAAAACAAATCTAAAGTTTCCGAAAGGCTGGTCCAATTTCTAAGGAATTTTACACAGTGGTAGAAGGGTAGTGTGGCTTATCTTTTGAACTTGGACTATACAGATGTAATAGGAGCAGGTCCACAGAGTCCTAAAGTTGAATCCAGATTCATTATATCTAAACCGATTTGAAGGATTTTGAAATAACTGGACTCTGCTGCTGGAGATATCGACTTACGTATAAGTCAGGCGCGGATCCAGCTCAAGCTTTTGGGGGAGGAAAATATAATGATTTCCCTAAATTTTTAGATTTAGTACAAATTTTTCATTAACTGGAAAGTTTTCAATTTGGGAAGGGAAATTTCCCTTTTTCCCTCCCCGTGGATCCGCACCAGCTATAAGTTATCTCTTACAGTTTACGAAATGGTATAATTTTAAGATATAGAATCAAAGAGAATAATCTGATAACGAAATCGTTTCAACTTGATGCCAACTAGGTATTAATTTTTATTACAATTTAAACACATAGGGGCAGACTTATTATTGGTACAGAAAGGTATCGTTTTCAACACGTATATGATCGGTTTTCTCCTTTTTATTAATTTCATTATGCTGAAACTTTAAAAGCATAGTTCTTTGAAGCTCTAAATAAAAAGGATTTCGTACGTAAGAGTTTACTGGGATCATGCTTTAGCTGAGGAAATTTGACGTGGGTAATTTAAACGATTGGCGATTTCGAAAATAGCATCGCGATCCGTTGACAAATTTTGAAAACGTTGAATTGGAAGCTTTACTAACTGATAACTCTTGCCAAAACTTGCCAAAGAAATGTTTCCCAAATCATTCGAAGTGTATCAATAATTTCTTAATAAGAACCAAAGCAAAGAATGGTGGAAAAATTTATTTTGCATTTCTAGAATGCAGCTACAAAATTTCAAAAACTCATATGGGAAGTAAAACAAATAGTCCAGACATCGATCCTAAATATCCTTGCAGCCAAGGTTAGGATTTTTATATAATGAGATCAGAAGGGGGTCAAAAAGTCCTATTTAAACTGGAAAAAACGGTCACAGAAACCTGTATCGAACACAATTGAACCGGTCGAAAAGACCTTTGAAAAAAATTGATATCTTAATATTGATCGGTCTCATGTTCAAAAGGATTTATTTATTTATTCCGAAACTTCTTTGCAAAAGTATATAGCATAAACAGAGGGTTCTTGAACTTCAGTTATTCTCGAAAGATTTTCTGTTCGTTTAATGTATTCATTATATATGTCACTTATCTGTCGACTTCATAATTGCCATTTAAACCGTCACCGTAGGACGGTCGGTTTCCTACAAGGAAATTATGGAATTTACAAACGGAATGAAAAACTCTTATACCCTTTACATTTGTGATAAATGGTATAGTTAATAAGGTTGTACTCTATTAGTGTTATCACTAGTTCAGGCGCGGATCTAGCTCATGCTTTTGGGGGAGGAAAATATAATGATTTTCACAGCTATTTCCTTTAATTTTATGATTTAGTACAAATTTTGCATTAAGATTTTTCATTTTGTGGAGGGAAATTTCCTTTTTTCCCTCACCGTGGATACGCGTCTGCACTAGTTCTAAGGATGGTCTTAAAAAATCTAAAGTGTTTCGGATTTCACCAGTTATAAAAATAATAATTTTAGAACAGTTCTTAAATTATCCCCGGGTTTATTTATTTATTTATTTATTTATTTATTTATTTATTTATTTATTTATTTTTGGAAAATATCTTTGACTAGTAAAGGAAAACAAAAGTGTCTTCTGGTCTGCAAAATACATATGACTTCCTATTAGTAGATACATACAATATAGGAAGTTATATTTATTTTACAGATGACAAGAATCTATTGTTTTCATCTTTAAAGTCTTACCGATTTCTAATAGTTGGCATTTTATTTAATTAACTTTTTTTTAACATTTTCAAATTGTTCGTCATATTTAGCTGTAGATTAAAAAAAAACAAATCTACTGAATGAAATCTAATTCCTTCTAAATACTTTTATTTAAAATTGCCATTTAATTTATTTCTATTAACAATATAAATAAATTAAATGGAAAACGATAAATTTCATTTAAATTAGTTAATAAATATTTCATTTGAAAACAACAAATATGCAAATTATGGGAAACTGAATAATTTGAACGACAAATATTAAAATGATCAGTAATTTGTTTTCAAACTAAAAACCATAATAATAACCATAATTAACTACTTTGTTAAAGTTTATAAAACAATGTTTGTTTAAATGGCTAATAATTAACTTATTGGAGAAAGAATTTATTGTTCATTTTTTTAATTGTTAAGACCTTAAACATTTTAAAATGTTATTAAATTAAAATTTAATACAAAATCCAGATTTATATAGAATGAAAGAGCGTTTTTTTATGCTCTTACCTTGCTACTTAATTGTCACTCCAGCAGTGAGAGACATTTTAAAATGTTACTAAATCAAAATCAAGCTTTACATGGCATGAAAGAGCGTTTTTCTTATGCTCTTACCATATGACTCAATGTCACTTAAGCAGTGAGTGAACTTTTTTTTTTTAAATTTATTACAAATTGCTACAAATATATGTTTGACTAGTTTTATTTTGAATTTTATTAACATTTTTATTATTATGAACCATTTTCACTAAATAGGTTAAGTGAAAGTTAAATATCTCTAGAAAAAATTTGATTTTCATTCTTAATGTATTATTTATGTATTATATTTTATTATAATTTATTACAATTATTTTTTATTTATGTTTAATTATATTATTTTAAATTATTATTTTAAATCAAATTCAATATTTTATTATCAAATATTTTAACTTCGAAAAGCTTATTATTACGTTAAAAGAAACTAAAAAAATAGCCAGGTCAAGGTCGTTTGAAGTATTCATGCTTTAAGTATCAGTGTTAATTAGGTCATTGCACTCATATTAAAACTTTATTGTCTAGAATTATAAAGTAAAAAACAAAAAAAAGTTCTCACATTTCTTTTTATAAAATTACTTATTGCACGCATTTGCAAATCCTAATTTAATAAACATTTGAAATTTAGAAATAAGTCATTAATTATATATTTTTACGTGTATACACTGAGCAAACAAAAATTTACGGTGTCTGATTTTTAACACTATTTGTTTACAGTTGTCATTTAATAATTTGACACTAACGTAATATCTACTTGATACCAAAGTGCTGGGATTAAAAAGGTTTATTTGCTATTGAAACAAAATGGTATCATTTTGTACACAAATGTTGTCAATATTTCTATTGGTACAATACTTATATTTATCTTTTGAAATAATACATAATTATTAGAGATTTATTTTCTTCTACAAACTGCCCCATAGTATTTAGTTAAATATTTATTTATTTATTTCACCAACTAAAGTCGCATTTATTTTCTAAAAATTCCATCCACAAAATTAATAATTTATATAAATAGCAATTGTTTCATTTTATATAATATTCACTTAATTGTTCAGATCAATTCAAAGATATTTCATTGAAATACTATTAGTTTCTCATAAATCATTTGAAATTAGAAAACAAATTCATACGATATCCTCTAACTAAATGAAAAGATAAAAAAAATAAATAAATTAGATACCCGTAAATAATATTTAATAAATAATTTTTAATTATTGTTATTATTATTAATAATAATATTTTTGTTGTGTAAAAAAATATCAAAGCAAATATATAATTTTTATAAAGAATTATTAATCATTTAAACACCTCATCAATGGCATCAACAAGCAATTTGCTACTAAACTATTTTAATCACCAGCGCCATTAGACAGTTTTAATAAATTATTAAATATTTTTCATTTCATTTTTAATATTTATTTCTAAAAAAAATAATAAATAAATAATTGTTTTTATATTTAAAAAACAAATACTGTTAAATTATAGGGAAGATTTCAAGGATATTTTGTAAATGATATTTATTTAAAAAATCTAATAAAAAAATTATTATGTAATTATAAGAAAAATTGGTGATAGAAGATGGAACTACAAATATTAAATATTTATAATATTTTTGAATTAATTTTTAAACTGTTTTAAATAAAAAAAAAAAAAAACACTAAAATAAATTTAAGTTAAAATTAAATTTTGATTATAGTCTTAATTTTAGTCGCTGTCGCTTTCATTGTAGCTACAGCAATAATTTTGTTAATGATCGTTATAAATTACAATTTTTTTTTATCTTCTTTTCCCGTTTCTTTTTCTTGTTTAAATAATCAAATTTGCATATTTTAAAAATATTGCCGATATTCCCTGTTTATTTATTTTTTTTCATTCAAAAATCATGTTTGAACGATAAATTTCAGAATTTTTTATTTTTTTATTATTTTTTTTTTCATTTGGAATACAAAATTGTTTTATTTGTTTATATTATAAACAGCAATTTGTTAAAATCCCTTAAAAAAATTGTTAAACCAATTAATATAAAATTAAACAAATTAATAAAAAAATAAAATTTAATTAGTTACACTCCAAAAGAGAACTGAATAGAACACCTTTCTTTTATAAAATCGTAGCTATAACAATTAAAAAATATATAATAGATCCAGCCCGACTAAATGATACCATACAACAATGTGTATGAGCATCAAAAATCGACTAGAGGTCTTAAATAACATCCGTGATCATTTCTGAACCGGTATTATTATTAAGCTAACTAAAGTATTTTGTTATATTTAATTGAGTATTATCATATTATGGTTGGATTATGGATATGGTCGTCTATAAATTCTTTATGATTAAATTTAGCACCATAATATGTTTAGTTTAAATTGACAGCTGTCTGAAGCATAGCTTACTTAGGTCCAAAATAGATCCTGTTTGGGGGAGGAAAATATGATTTTCACAACTGTTTTATTTTTCAGATTTAGATTTTAAGATTTAGTGCAAATTTTTCATTAAAAGTTTTAATTCTGGAGAGGGAAATTTCCCTATTTCTCTCCCCTTGGATCCGCGCCTGGTCCTAATTATTGGTTATTATCAATAAGCCATCCTGTAGATTTGAGAAAGGAGTGAATTTTATCCACTAGACAAGTTTGTCAGTTAATTTCGATGACCATATAGATCATAAGTCCTCGAATACAAATCAATGAAGATGTTGATAGATTATATTCTTCCTCGTCGTTCCAACTTCTACAAAAATCATTGTATGGTAGCAATAGCCTTTGAGCATGCCTTCCAATGACCTAGTGGTCAGCAATCATCTCAAAGAAGTTTCTAATGTGGATTCTGCGAAACTTCAACAATTGTTTCGACCACCATAATATGGTTAGTCTCAAAAATATATTGTTGATGCAAGAAGCACACTAAGCTAAATAAATGTCAGCATGTATATTATTGTCAATACAAAACAAACATTTTGTTGTCAATTCAAAATTACAAAAACACTATAATATATTCAGGTATTGAAAATATTTCGTTTGCACATGGAATTTTAGCAACAATAATGTGGTTCTAAAACAATATAATTATGAATTGAAAACAAGAAAACAACAAAATTATTTTTAAAATAAAATATATTCAATAATAACACTGTTTGATATCATCAGCAATGAAAATAATATTGTTGGGGCACTCATATTCAATATAAAAAGGAAATAAAACTGGAATTTCCTAACGGCTGGTCTGATTTCAATGAAATTTCAGACAGTGTTAGTAAAGGTGTAGGAGAGTTTGAGGTTACACTAATAGGGGAGCCCAGAGGATACTATTTTTGGACACCCCGGGAGTTAAAAAAAAAAGATCCAATAATCATTCAGAAAGGTATAAAAACTATTTATGTTAGATAAGACATTTTTTATGACTCAAAAAGAACATAACTACCTTCATCGCAAAAAAAAAAAAGGCAAAATAAAATGTTAACACCCGAGGTTTCTAAATTTAGGACCCTCCCGTTATGTCTGTAACGCAACTCAATTGTTAAACTCGCTTACACCTCTACTAACATTGTCTTAAATTTAATTGAAATCAGACCAACCGTTTTGAAGTTCCAGATTTGTTTCCATTTTGTATTTTGAATAGGAGGACTTATGTATAGCGGCTAGATAAAATAAAGGATTAATCATTTTAATTATTATCATTAATTAATTAATCATTAATTAAAAAAAAGCTATAAGCAAAATTTCATTAAATTATTTTTAAAATTTATAACTAAAGTTTGATCTTAAGGTTTATAAGAATATAGGGACAGATCGACTTTGAAAAACTACAAACTCAATACAAAATCACAATCCCTCCTATCTACAAGTGTAGGGTATAAAAATGTCTAATATTTATCTACTGTCTGTGTGTATTTTAATCATTTTTTTTTTTAAATCCCATAAATAAATTGTTATAAAATAAATTATTTATTCAATAGATCTACGTAATATAGTAATTAAAAGTCAATTACTTAGGGTTCATTATCATTGTGTTATAGGCGGCAGGGAGGGAGAGAAGTTAATTTGTAATAGAAATCTTTATATCTAAATATGGCAAAACAAATATGAGAACTATGTACATATGGCATGATAATAAATGTTGCTGTCTAACTGTTTGTAGCCGGTATTATTGCTAATTACTTATGATACGATATGATGTGATTGACTATATAATGGTCAAAACAATTGAAACAATTAACACAATCATTATTAGTATTATTATACTGGTAATTCGTATTGTCTATATGTGTATAGGAATTGTATTGAATGTAGGTAAATAAATTAATAGGTTGTCATAAATTTTTGTTAGGTTTTGATTATGGCAGATTATATCATGTTATCTGGTCTTAAATATTTGAAAATAATGATAAAGAAAAAAAAAATTAATTGTACAAAGATGATAAAGAATTTTTGAAAACCTGTTGATTTTAGAATGAAAGGCATGTAAGTAAAAAAAATGTTTGAATTATTAAATATAATTGTAATTGAAAGGGGGAAATGTGATCAGGAAGTTTGTTTTTAGAATGATCAGAAAGCTTAACAACATTCATTCTTGGGTAAAAAAAACACAATAGAAGAATTTATAAGCGCCATGAAACAAAATATGTTTGAAAACTAAATTGCTTTTCTTGTAAAATTTTAAATTTAACGCCAAATAAGAGATAAATAATAATTATTCACGGCTCGTTAAGTATTGATGACTTAAAAATACAAAAAGGGGCAGGGGGCAGTAAAAGTAGGGACCAAAAAGTACCAAAGAAAATTTACAAATATCCTTAATAGTTATAAAAAGAGAGCTTTTTGAACAAGATCTGGATCTATATTATCGCCAAAAACAATTTTCGCCTTAAAGTATGCTTTCATACTCTCGGATTTATAAATCAACATTGCAATGCTTAATATACGTGTTTAGTTTTTGACAAATAAATCGGTTATTTATGACCGAATTAGGTTGATTCAAAAAACCGAAATTTTATAAAAATATTTATTAAATAGTTAATAAATATTTTTATAAAAAAAAATAACCTTTGACATTAATAAGTACTCAAAAAAAATTAAAAATGGGTTTTGGCCAATATCTCAGGTTATTATTGAACTGATTTATTTCATTTATAACCCAATCTTGCTGAATTTCAATAGGAAAATTCTCGAAAGGATTTATGGTCGTTTTATATTAATATTATATATGTCAGTTATCGGTGGTCTTCATAAGCACCATTTCAACCGACAAACCAACGGGCGGACATGTTCTTATCTTCATCATTTCTTACAAGGATCCAAAAAATGTTTTTTTTTTTGGAAATTACCAATTTACAAAATTGGTAAGGATTTCTGATCTGATTTTATATTGATATTATATATGTCAGTTATCGGTGGGTTTCATAAACGCCATTTCAACCGATAAACGGACAGACGGACATGTTCTTATCTTCATAATTTCTTACAAGGATCAAGAAAATATTAATTTTTTGTGGAAATTACCAATAAAATGGCAAACTTATATACAACGCATGTGAAGGGTATAAAAAAGTGGTGCATAGTCCCCTTTTAATATAAAAAATCTATATTTCATCATTTTTAGAACATTACAATCTCTTGATTGGTTGTAGATAAAGCTTGTTGTAAAAATTATCACAAGGCACTATATGATCAGTCGTATGTTGCTATTGCGTGATCTGGATTATCTTAATTCAAATTATCAAATGGTTATGGTTTCTAGGAGTATAGTTGGTTTCAAGGTGGACCAACAAAACGTCAGTTAGTCTTTGCCTACAAGAAAGAAGAGAAGTTTTCTTCCTCATATAGTGATGGGACTAAGGGCCTCTCAGTGTACTTAGAATCATTTTGTAATTACATAGATCTTATTTAAAGAAACTCTATACGAAAATGTCCGGTATCATTGCATTACATTATATAGGTATTAAAAACTATGACCAAAAGGACTTAAAAACAACATATATTGGCATTTAGGACAAATAAAAGTCTTTGAAAATCTTTTACAATTTTGAGAATGGAACCCCTTTAAATGTTGCTAATGGTCCCCCCCCTTTCAATTCTGTTTAGCTAACTTTTTATGAAAACATCCAAAACAAAAATATAGCTGCTATAATAATTACATTTTATTTAAAAACCCTTTATAAGAAATTATTTGGTATTTAACTTTTTCTCTACAATTCAATTATTTAATATTAATTGAATTAATAACTAAACAATAAATTTAAATTTTTAAAAAAAATTATATGTTAATGCCATATATATAATTTCTAAATTAATATCTAATGTCATATACTTTAATCAAAAACAAATCTATCACAATTAATCAATTTATTATTAAAAATATTTATACAAAATTGTCGTCAAAAAAATATAAAATAAAAAAAACATGAACAAAAATTATATTCTACACAAAATTTTATGACGGCTACAAATTAATTGAGAATTAATTATTTTTTTAACAATAAATTAAAAAAAAAAAATAAATAAATAAATCCTCCTCTTTAAATTTCCATAAAATGTAAACATTTTGAAAAAAATAAAATAAATTGAAATAATAATTTATTTGAGTCAAACAAATATTTAATTAACACAACAAAAACGGCTATACTTTTAAATAAATAAGTTGTTTTTGTTTTTATTTGTGTTTTTTCAAATTAATTCTTAAAGAAATTTCTTTTTTTAGAAAATAAAGATGAGCAAATCTGAAACTAATTTATGAGATTTTTAAATCAATACAAGTTGTGACAACAGTTTTTTTTTATTATTAGCAACAAAAAAAATTAATAAAAATAATTAACACAACAATAGTTAAAGATCAATGAAATCGTTAAGCAAAAATAATGCTGTTATGGAATTATGTTTTTTTATTTGAAAACGTGGTTTTAAAGAAATAATTTCTAAAAACTAAAAACTACTAAATAATAAAAAAAAATATATAAATGAAAAAAAAAAGACATTCAAAAATTATAATGTCAGCTTAAAAAAAAAAGTATTGAATTTAAAAAAAAAATCTTTCAATGACAAATGAAATCTTAACTTTTTATCAGTTATAGAGAGATGAGATGGATAGATAGATTTGTATAAATAGATTTATTTTTGATGATTTGATGATCTTTGATAAAAAATATTTAAATAAAAAGACTTACAATAGATTAAATACAATAAATTTATTAAATCGTGTTTAAAATTATTGTTCATAAATTAATTTTTCTTTTTTATTTTATTTTGAATTTATTTAAATTGGGTCGTTTGTGTAAAGACTTAAATAATAAGAAACAACAAAAAAACTAAAGTCTTTTTCTTAATTTTAAAACGGACATTTACACTTGATTAAAAATAATGACATCACTTCGTTTAAAGATACAAAACATAGCTTTTATAAAAAAACAAAATTTATATTCCTTTTATAAACCATTCAAGTTTATGTGACCCTTTAAAACGGCTTTAAGAGCACTGGAAAAGTATTGTAAAAACAAAAATGAAAACACTTTAAAAATTAAATAAACATATTGGCAAAAAAACCCTATCACTTAACAAAGAGTATCTCTAATTAACTTTATGAATATTTATCTTCTTAAAATACAACAATACAATAACTTTGTTGTAAATATATTTAAATTAAAAAAAAAACAAACAAAAAAGCACTTGCCAGCTGTCACATCCATAACGTAGTAACACGGAAAAGTATTTATTTTTTTGTTAAATCTTGTTGTAACTGTTTCTATAACAACAACATCATGATTTTTAAACGACATTCTAATTTTAGAAAACCAATTTTAAATAAATGTTATAAACCATAAATTATAAAGACATAAAAAGTCTAATAAACATGTCTACCACAAAACAATAAAAATTAAGTTAAATAATTCATGTTTTAGCTCAAATCACCAACATTTATGAATTCAATTAATTAAAAATCACAAAAATCTTTAATGAAAGAAAACAAAAATATTCCATACATTTGTTTTTTCTTTATGTTATAAACAAAAATCGTTGATTCTATTTTAAAAACACACAACGTTTACACTCCCCTCCTTTAAATATACATATATAGCAATAGATATCTTATTGTCAAATTATTAAGTTATCAGTTATGTTTAATAATAATAAAATTTTTGCTATAAAAACTAGTTTTAAATTTCCAATTAAACCCATAAAATGTTTTTATTAAATATCTACTCAATAGAAAAAGAAAAATTCCCCCCTCTTGAAAATCTGCAAACAAAATCATATAAAAAATTATTTTGAACAATAATTTTGTTAAGACAACAATAATATTTTGTTTGGCTGGATCTGATACGAGCAAATGGAACTTGTTTTTGTGTGTTTAGCCAAAACAAATAAAATGATGAATTTTCGTTTTAGAATTCAAATTAAAAAAGTTATCAGCATCAGATTTAAAGTGTAATATATAGTTTTTTTTTTTTTAAACAATCCATTGCTTTATTATTTAAAGAATTTTATTGGAAGTTGTATAACAACTTGAATGAAAAAAAATAATAAAAATATAAATTAGTTTCTAATCGACATTAATTGACAAAAAAAAAACATGTTCTTAGGGGTTTTATGTATGACATTATTAAGGTAGAATTATAAATACCCTACACATACATTTAATTGGCGATTAAATATATCACATATATTTGATACAAAGTTTATTAAGTGTAAAATAGGAAATATTTATCTCATTTATGAAGATTTTGTTGGGATTTCATTTGGAACATAAATTATTTAATATATTTTTTTTATTTCATCAATTTTGTAGTAAAAATTTTGAAGGTACTTTTAATATAAAAATAACGTTTCTAGGTACGAATAGTATAAAAGATTAAATTTATAATATTTGTAAATTTATTATAAATTTATAACAATTGTAATGCTCTCTAGAACATTGTCTTGACTATAACTTACTTAGAAAGGTAATTAATTACAAAAGTGAATAATGGAGTACATTAAATGCAATTATTTTATTTTCCAGGAATTTATTAAATTAATGTTCGAATTCTCTAATTCAAAGAAATTATTCATTAAAATTCAATGACCAAATTAATACTATTATGAACTGTACATTGAAACCACTTATTAAATATTTTTTTAATAATATAAATAAATCAGTTAATTGATTTAATGTAATTAGTTCATTGATTGTGGCAGACAGTAAATATTAAGTCAGACATAAAAATATTAAGTCAATGTTTAAGTATATTAAATGCGTTGATTCAATGTATTAATACATTAATTTAATAAAAACAAATACATTAAAACTATAAAATTTTTCAATAAATTATGTATAAATGTATAATAATATACTATTCACTGGAATTATTTATTTTGTTTAATGAACGTGTTAATGAATCAATGTACGAATAAATTTAATCAATGAACTTGTACATTGAACTTTAATATTAATGCATGACAATATATATTTTGTTGCAATGAACATGTACATAAGTTTAAACTAGTACACAAATTCGTTGAAATAATGAATTTTTTCACTGTACTTATGTACCTTTTTGGTTCAGTGTATGCTATATAAAACTCATGCCTATGAAACTCTAACAATTCCTAAAGCGCTTTATTCTGAATGGATGACTGAACATATATCAAATATATGATTATAGTAATCATGGTGAATGTGTTGATTATAATGAACCATATTTAAATTATAAATTATATTATAATTTAGTTTTATCACATTTTTTCATGTTATTATTTTCATGATTTTATCATAATATTATTTGATTTGTTTTATAAAGAAAAAATCATATTTTTGATGCCCTTGTTTCTTTTACAATATAATTCAAATGACAAGTATAAAGAAATTTTCTTACAAATTATTTTTAAATAAAAAGTAAAAGACAACAAATAGCTTGTATTAAGAAATTCTTTCAAAAAATATTGAATTAAAAATACTGTCAAAAAGAGCTTAAAAGATTCAGCATATTTTTGTAGATTGACAATGCATATTAAGTGTTAAATCTAGCACTGAAAGTTCTAAACTGGCAATACTTATATTATTTTATAATCTTATCATAAAATATTATCATTATATGTTCGAAATCACGCTTCATATTAATCTTATTATGTTCACTCACTATTTGTGCAATTTAATACAAATATTTTTTTATAAATTAAAACAGAAAAAAATTTCCAATTAATAAATTAATTAAATTAATCAAGTATAGGAAAAAAAAATCATATAGGAAAAAAAATCATATCAAAATTTATTTCTTGTTTTATTTTTTCTTGAACATATTATTACCATATTATTATAATTATTCATCTTCATTTTTTTCAGATTTTTATGAAATTTTAATAATTATACGATTTAAAAAGTTAATGACAAATTTTCAAAATAAATTTGTAAAATTTCGAACAACAAAAATTCCGATTTTGATTAATTTAAATAAATTACATTAAAGTACTCTTTAAAATTTGTTGAAAAGTCTTAGATCTGAAGACCTTATTTTTTAACTGGTGTTCGATTTCAAGAAAAGATTCAACCCAAATAACTTTTATTTTTATTATTATTTATTTTATTTTTTTAATTTAAACTTAGGATTCGTTTTCAGACATTTTTCCTTAGTTCTCTTCGTTAGCTTTTTACACAGAAGGAAAAAAACAAAAAATCAAATAAAATCATCAAAAATGTTAGTAAATAATTCATACAATTAAAAATTTATTTAAATTTGCACCTCTCACCAAAATGACTATATTAATTACTAAATACTATAAAAACTTAAAATTATAATCAAATTTCCAATTAAAAAATTAATTTAATCAATTAAGAGGATGATTGAATGAATTAAACATTTCATTAAGATAAACAATCTTACTTAATTTTGATTCTTATTACCATAGAAAACAACTAGAAGTCCAACTATTGTCATTCGCTCAAAAACAAAAAATTACTCACTTCACATATATTAATTTGTTTTGTAGAAAATTTTACTAATACATACAAAGAGTTAGGTTTTTTTGAGAGCAAGTTGGAGTTCTAGTTGTTATTTGAATATATTTATTAATTTTTTTAAGCAAAATTATACAAATGTGTTGATTAAAAAATATATGGCAACAATTTTAAAAACTGATCACATCTATTTTTAGGATCTTTGGTAATTCAAAAATTACATTAAATTATTTAAGTTACATAAAAATACTATAGCCGATTTGATGGTATATTATTTTAAAGATGTCATGAGTATATGTTTTTTTTTTTTTTGGCGCCTATCAATAAAAAATATAAATAGTTGTGATACACTTTACTTTCAAAACACATTTAGAAAAAAAAAAACTATTTGTCACATTATTTCAAATACTTTTCGATCAATTTAAAAAAAACCCACAAGAAAAAAAATCAAAAACGTTTTAATTCGTTTCTTATCACGTGTTAAACCCACAAAACTTTTAAATAAAACTTTATGTGACCATAAAAAAATGCTCACTTAATATGACGATAAATAGTACTAATAGTAATGCTAA